>JAACNH010000714.1:0-18739 GCA_019447015.1 Hymenochirus boettgeri
TCTATATACCTACACAATACTTCTCTATAGTAGCGTACTACTAACAACCTGTAAGGAAATTGGTTATTCACCCCATACGGGCAATACAGTATCTCTATATACCTACACAATACTTCTCTATAGTAGCGTACTTCTAACAACCTGTAAGGAAATTGGTTATTCACACCTAATATTCTATACACAGTTATACAGTATCTCTATATACCTACACAATACTTCTCTATAGTAGCGTACTTCTAACAACCTGTAAGGAAATTGGTTATTCCCCCTAATATTCTATACACAGTTATACAGTATCTCTATATACCTACACCACTCAAACAATGTTCCTTCTTTATCCAATAACCCATTGTACAGTAGATATACACACTACATGGTATATATTAGATAATGGTACGGTTATCACATCACACCAACATGTTCCCTTTAATCCATAATAACCCATTGTCAGGTACATTACACACTACACTGATATATATAGATAAGTGTACGGTTATCACAGTCACACCAAACATGTTCCCTTTAATCCATAATACCCATTGTACAGTAGATATATCACCCTACCTGTATATATATTGATAATGGTACGGTTATCACCTCACACCAAACATGTTCCCTTTAATCCATAATAACCCATTGTACGGTAGATATCACACACTACAACGGTATATATTAGATAATGGTACGGTTATCACATCACACCAAACATGTTCCCTTTAATTCATAATAACCCATTGTACAGGTAGATATACACACTACACTGTATATATATAGATAATGGTACGGTTATCACACCACACCAAACATGTTCCCTTTAATCCATAATAACCCATTGTACAGTGTATACAACACTACACTGTATAATAATAGATAATGGTACGGTTATCCTCAACCAAACATGTTCCCTTTAATTCATAATACCCTTGTACAGGTAATATACCACTACACTAGTTATATATAAGATAATGTACTGTTATCACATCACACAAACCTGTTCCCTTTCTCCATAATAACCCATTGTACAGGTGATATACACACTACCACTGTTAGATATTAGATAATGGTACGGTTATCACATCACACCAAACATGTTCCCTTTAATCCAATAACCACCCATTGTACAGTAGATATACACACTACAACTGTATATATATAGATAATGGTACGGTTATCACATCACACAAACATGTTCCCTTTTAATCCATAATAACCATTGTACAGGTAGATATACCACTACACGTATATATATAGATATGGTACGGTTATCACATCACACCAAACATGTTCCCTTTAATCCATAATAACCCATGTACAGGTAGATATACACACTACACTGTATATATATAGATAATGGTACGGTTTATCACATCACACCAAACATGTTCCCTTTAATCCATAATAACCCATTGTACAGGTAGATATCACACTACACTGTATATATATAGATAATGGTACGGTTTATCACATCACACCAAACATGTTCCCTTTAATCCATAATAAAATCCCATTTCTACATTATATAGAACCCATTGTACAGTAGATATCACCAGCTTCCCCCTTTAAAATAACACTGTATATATATGATATGGTTACGGTTATCACATCACACCAAACATGTTCCCTTTAATCCATAATAACCCATTGTACAGTAGATAACACACTACACTGTATATAGATTTAGATAATGGTACGTGTTATCACACCACCCAAACATGTTTCCCTTTAATCCATAATAACCCTTGTACAGGTAATATACACACTACACTGTATATATAGATAATGGTACGTTATCACATCACACCAAACATGTTCCCTTTATCCATAATACCCTTGTATAAGGTATATATACAACCCACTACAGTTATATATATAGATGAATGGTACGGTTTACATCACACCAACATGTTCCCTTTATCCATAATACCCATTGTACAGGTATGACATACACATATGGATCGCGTTATCACACACCCACACCTGTCCCTTAATCATACATAATAACCATTGTACAGGTGATATACACCTACACTTTATATATAGATAATGGTACGGTTATCACATCACACCAAACATGTTTCCCTTTATCCATAATACCCTTTGTACAGGTAGATATACACACTACACTGTATTATATAAGATAATGGTACGGTTTCACATCACACACAACATGTTCCCTTTAATCTCATAATAACCCATTTGTAGCAGGTATATATACACACTACACTGTATATATAATATATATAATGGTACGGTTATAACACTCACCACACCAAACAGTTCCCTTTAATTCATAATCACCCATTGTACAGGTAGATATACACCACACTGTATATATAATAGATAATGGTACGTTATCACATACATCCAAAACATGTTCCCTTTAATCCATACTACCCATGTAACAGGTAGTATACACACTACACTGGTATATATATAGATAATGGTACGTTTATCAAAAAAACATCCATCCAACATTTCCCTTTAATCCATAATAAACCCATTGTACAGGTAGATATACACACTACACTGTATATATATAGATAATGGTACGGTTATCACATCACACCAAACATGTTCCCTTTAATCCATAATAAAATCCCATTTCTACATTATATAGAAACCCATTGTACAGGTAGATATACACACTACACTGTATATATATAGATAATGGTACGGTTATCACATCCACAAACATGTTTCCCTTTAATTCATAATAACCCATTGTACAGGTAGATATACACACTAACACTGTATATATATAGATAATGGGTACGGTTTCACACCATACCAACATGTTCCCTTTAATCCATAATAACCCTGTACAAGGTAGATATACACACTACACTTATCTAATATAGATAATGGTAACGGTTATCAACCCACACACCAAACTGTTGTTCCCTTTAATCCATAATAACCCATTGTACATGTAGATATACACCTAACACTGTATATATATAGATAATGGTACGGTTATCACATCACACCAAACATGTTCCCTTGAATCCATAATAACCCATTGTACAGGTAGATATACACACTACACTGTATATATATAGATAATGGTACGGTTATCACACATACCAAACATGTTCCCCTTTAATCCATAATAACCCATTGTACAGGTAGATATACACACTCCACCGTATATATATAGATAATGGTAAACGGTTTCCAACCCAGACACAACATGTTCCTTTAATCATATACCCATTGTACGGTATATTACACACTACACTGTATATATATAGTATAATTGTACGGTTAATCACACACCCCAACACTGTATCCCTTAATCCATAATAACCCTTGTACAGTAGTATATACACACTAAACTGTATAGATCATAGATATGGTACTGTATTTTCACACCACACAACACTCTTTTCCTTATAATTCATAATAACACCATTGTACAGGTAGTATACACACTACACTGTATATATATAGATAATGTACGTGTTCACACCCACCCACAAAACATGTTTCCCTTTAATCCATAATAACCCATTGTACAGGTATGAATCACACTACCACTGTCTATATATAGGTAATGGTAACGGTTTCACATCACACCAACCATGTTCCCTTTACATCCATATAACCCATTGTACAGGTAATATACCACTACACGTGTCTATATATTATAATAAAGGTACGGTTATCCATCACACCAAACTGTTTCCCTTTAATCCATAAAACCCATTGTACAGGTAGATATATACAACTACCTACACTGTATTATTATAGCTATGGTACGGTATCACATCACACACCACTGTTCCCTTTAATCCATAATAAACCATTGTCAGAGTAGATAACACACTACACTGTATATTAATAGAGATTTTACTGGTAAACGGTTATCGACAGTCTACACGGGACCCAACATGTTCCCCTTAATATTCATAATAACCCTTGTACATTAGAATTAACACTACACTGTTATATATAGGTAATGGTAACGACCGTTCATCACATCACAACACACAAACATGTTTGCCCTTTAATCCATACTACCCGTTGTACAGTAGATATACACACTACACTGTATAATATATGATAATGGTACGGGTATCGCAAATCAAAACAAACCTGGTTCCACGGATATCCGAAATAGGCGGGCCATTGGGACCGGTACATATGACCACTACACTGTATAGAAGTGAGGGGAGGGTAAGGTACGGTTGGCACATCACACACCAAACATGTTCCCTTAATATCATAATAACCCATTGTGACAGGTAGATATAACACTACTAACAACGGTACTATACTCGAGTAGATGGTAAACGGTTATCACATCACACCAAAACATGTTTCCTTTATACTCCATATAACCCATTGTACAGTGTAGATATACACCACAACTTATATATATAATATGTACGGTTATCACACCACACCAAACATGTTCCTATCCTTACCGTCCGTGTCTCTACACTTCATATATATACACGGTATACCACACACTCTTAACCCTATCGTACAGGTATATTACACCTACACTGTATCATAATAGATAATGTACGTTATCACACCAGGGGGGGCAACCAAACATGTCCCTTTAATCCATAATAACCCCATTGTAACAGTTAGATATACACACTACATGGTCGAATATAGATAATGGTAACAGGTTCTACACTCACACCAACATGTTCCCCTTGTATCCATAATAATAATCCCATTTTACTTAAACCGCATGTAGAGGACTATACACACTACATGGTATATATATAGATAATGTACGGTTTATCACATCACAACCAAACATGTTCCCTTTAAATCCCTAATAAATCCATTGTACATGATATAAACATTGTACAGTATTACAATAACTTAATATATAGGATCAGTAACGTTTCAATACACAACCTTTCTTTAACCATATCACTAGATTCGGTGCAAAAGTATCGAGGACAATAATAATTTTCAAATAAAAGAAAGCAACGGGATAATACTTTCGACTGGCCAGATACCTTTCAATACATACATCTAGCCTCATATAATGCATAAATCAATTAGATATCACAACGTATGCAAGATACAACGGATAGATTTTACCTGCACTAAAGTTAAATGGATAGTTATAGTTTTACATAGTTTGTAACAAACTTCGTCAGCCTGTATGCGCCATCTTCAGTCGTATCCGCAACTTGGTTCGGGATATCTAATTGATTTAGTCTTATTAGTATCTGTTGAGGCTGAGACTTCTGTGTAATATATTTATATATAATATATATATATATATATATATATACTATATACATACAGACCATATTACACTAATAGTCAATCTATAATATATATATATATATATATATAGATATACAGACCATACATTACCACTATAGTATATATATATATATATATATATACAGACCATACATTACACTATAGTATATATATATATATATATATATATATATATACAGACCAGACATGTGTCAGCTATAGGAGAGAAAGCGGGTATATAGAGTATACCGTATATATAGATATCATATAGTATAATTTGTAGTTAGGGCAGACCAACATTACACAGTCATATTATTATATTATATACCCAACTCCATACATATACGATATATTATATATATACATATTACGACCATACATTACACCTAAGTATATATATATATCAGACATAATTAACACTATAGTTATTATATATTATATTATTAAATATATATATATATATATACAGACCATACATTACACTAATAGTATATATATATACAGACCATAACTTACACTATAGTATATATAAATACAGACCATACATTACACTATAGTATATATATATATATATATATATATATATATATACAGACCATACATTACACTATAGTATATATATATATACTACCATGCCATCATTACACTAAGATATATAGCTATACAGCCCATACATTACAACCTCCATTAGTGATATATCTACTGCGTAAGTATATATATATAGTATATCACTGACCCATTACACTATAGATATATAGTATACAGACCATATATTACACTATATATGTATATATATATACAGACCAACCATTACACTATAAATATAATCTATATATTATATATATATATATATTACTATAATACAAGACCATACACATATAGTATTATATCTATCATATATATGATATATAATATAGATATATAATAAGTCGACCATACATTACACTTAGTATCTATATATATATCTATATATTTCTCTATCATACAGCAGACCGCAGAAGGAGGAAATACGCAGACATTACACTAAATAGTATATATAGTAATATATACAGACCATACATTACACTATGTATATCATATATATATATATATATATATATATATATATACAGACCATACATTACACTATAGTATATATATATATATATACAGACCTACCTTACACTATAGTATATATATATATATATATATATATATCTTATCCACACCCCATACTTGCACTATAGTATATATATATTTATAGTAATATATATATATATATATATAGGACCAGTACATGACACTATAGTATTCATATTTATATATATACAGAACCATCATTACCCTATGTAATACTATATATATATATATATATATATGATATATATAATATACACAGACCATACATTACACTATATATATTATATATTATATATATATATCATACACAACCATAACTTACATTATAGTATCATATATTATATATATAATATATATCATATATATTACTATGATATAACGACCAACTTACAACACTATAATATATATATATATACGGACCATACTTACACTATGTAATATATATACAGACCATACATTACCAACTATAGTATATAATAATAATATTATATTAGTGTCAAAATATCTAATCACAGCCATACATTACACTATGTATATATATAATTATATAGACATAATCACTATGATATATAATATAAGACCTACTTACCTATGTATATATATATATATATTTATATATTCAGACCATACTTACTGTAGTATATATATATATACTATTATCTATAAGGTATATATACCGACCATACATTACACCCTATAGTTATATAAGATATTATAGATATTACGTATAGATACAGACCATCATTACACTATAGTAATAGTCATATTTACGATCTTACATACAGATAATTAACATCATACCATACATTACACTATAGAATATAGTCTAATACTATATAGTATGGTCATATATAACAGATCCATACATTAACACTAATATATATATATATATATACATCAGACCATACATTACCTATAGTATATAGATATATATTATATATATATATATTATAATACAACCATACCATACACTATAGTATATATTATCATCGTGACTATTTGCAGTACAAGTTAATAACACTTCACTTAGTCTACTATTAGTATAAAGACAATAACTAAGTATAATATAAACGAGACATATACAATCATTACACTCTATTATATATATATCATGTACATTACAGACCATACATTACAACTCTAGTTGGATATATAATATATCATACAATAACAGATACATTCACTATAGATATAATATATATTCTAATTACATACAGACCATTACATGTACACTATTAGTTAATATATATATAATAAATAGCGACCATACATTACACCATAGTATATATATATATTATAATATTATATAACGCATACTTCTATATATCATAATGACCATAATCATATATAATAATATACTATAAACCACTACTAGTATATATTATATATTCTCCATATATTCACTTGTCTATATATATATATATATATAATTTAGACCGTATACAACCATACATTACACTATGAACATTGTACATATTTATTATAGATTATATACAATACAGCATGACACTTAACTAGTTATATGATATAGATATTATATACAGCAATACATTGCAATATAGTATATACGACCGATATACTTATACTTATATACAATCATTAATTAGTCCTAATATATATACAGACCACTCACATTACACATATCAGTAGATATCGATAGGTAAATATATCTTTAGTAGTAGTGTGTAATATAGCGTATACTAGACGACCAACATTACACGAGTAGTTATATATATATTGGAATATAGCGTAAAGATATTATTCACAGACCATAACTTACACTATAGTATTATACTATATATATATACTCAATAACGACATACATTACACTTAGTATATTATATTAATTACATAAACCGACCATACTTAACACTAATGTATATATATATAAAGGCATACATTACAACTAAATATATATATATAATCAATAATATTAACATAGTAATATATATATATATATAACAGACATCAACAGTACACTATGTAATTTAATAACATCATAACTATATATTAATATAGATATAATATATATCATATACAGACCATACATTCCACTATTATATATTAGATCATTAATATATATCTAATTATTATATTATTATAGTACAGACATTACATTACCTATTATTATATATATATACATACAGACCATACATTACAACTATAGTATTATATCTAAGAATCATATATAATATATACCCTACAACACTATAGTATATATATCTATACAACAACCATATATTACACTACATGTATATATATATAACTACACGTTACCATAGCATATATAACCCTATTACCTATATATATATAATCAGACAATACATTACACTAAGTTATATAATACTATACGACCCCATAATTACAGATATACTATAATAACATATACTATAGTATATATATATTATAGTATACGGATACGACCATCCATATAACACTATATATATATATATATAAACGACCATACCATTACACTAAGGTTATATATTACAACTAATAATAGATATATATAGTTCGTATATACAGACCACATACACTATAGTAACAACTATACAGAATACTAACTATAGTACTATCACTAGATATATACTTTACACATAGTATACACTAGTAGATGATATAGGGGGTATATGACAGCCATAACATTTAACAACATTAGTATCTTATAATATAGTAATAGACATCATCATAATCAGACATATGTACAACTATAGTATATATATAAACAGACCAATACATTACACTAGGTATAATATCTATCTCATATACGAAGACCATACATTCATATATAATATCTATATATTATATCTACATAACTTAGTATATATATATATAATATTCATTATAAGACCATACATGTACACTATAATTACATAAGCTACTTACACTAGAGTAAGATATACATAGACCATACCATTACTACTATAGTATATATATATATATTACGACACATACATTACACTATAAGTATATTAATATATACAGACCAATACAATTACCTATGTTAAAAAATCAGCCATACATACCTATATATATATTTATATACGGAGACCAACATACCACTATAGTACTATAATATAGTATATATCACAGACCATACATTACACATAGTGATTATTAGTATATACAGACATACCTTACACTACTAGTATATATATATATTACTACAACATATCAACTGTAGTATTATAGTACAGGACTCTGATACATTACACTATAGTACATATATATATACAGATACATTCCTATTCACGTACATATATATATAAACTACTGTAATAGTGATATAATATACCCTACGACATACATTACACTATAGTATATTATCAGACCATACATTCACGACTGAAGTATATGATGTGATAACCGTACCATTATCTATATATATACCGTGTAGTGTGTATATCTACCTGTACAATGGGTTATTATGGATTAAAGGGAACATGTTTGGTGTGGTGTGATAACCGT
Organism: Hymenochirus boettgeri; assembly: GCA_019447015.1. Lineage (NCBI taxonomy): Eukaryota > Metazoa > Chordata > Amphibia > Anura > Pipidae > Hymenochirus > Hymenochirus boettgeri. The sequence continues at coordinate 9,826 of JAACNH010000714.1, forward strand.
ACCATTACCTATATATATACAGTGTAGAACATGTTTGGTATATTGTACATTAATTGCTGGTTTCTCTCCTTTAGGTGCAGTATGACACGGGAGCGCAGGCGCCAACCTGTATATAAGTCTGCACCTCCCCCAAAGAGGTCAGCGCCGCCAATCCGGGACTGGACACGCGTGCTCCTTTTGGCTGTGGTATCTTGTGTGATTGGACTGGGTGCTTTTGCATACAGCGGATACATGAAATGGAGCCTTGCTGTGCGGGTTGTCACTTTGCACCCGTCCCCTCCAGTCCTGGCCCCTAACAGTAGCTCTGCATCCCTTTCCCCCAGCATGTTCTGGGGCTCATACAGACCACAGGTTTACTTTGGCATGAAGACTCGGAGTCCTGGTTCTGTAGTTACAGGTGAAGTTCCTTGTTCCTGGGATCTCCAGCTTTGTCTGTGGGGTAACCAGAGGGTGAGATGGTGACTTGTTCTCTGGTTACTTTCCTCCGCATTGACCTCCTGGTATGTTACGGAATGTTAACCGCAGCACAGATGGGTCTAGTAGGCAGAATATTGTACGGTCACATTAACGTGTCTCTTTCTCTCTCCCGTCCATGTATTTCTGTCCAGGATATTGTTAATGTCTCACTATCATTTCACTCTTCGTCTTCATGTCCCATCATTAGCGTGTGTGTACGGTTATTGGTCTAGGAAGATGTACCATCTGTGTGATACATTGTATGGTTATTGGTCTAGGAAGATGTACCATCTGTGTGATACATTGTATGGTTATTGGTCTAGGAAGATGTACCATCTGTGTGATACATTGTACGGTTATTGGTCTAGGAAGATGTACTTACCATCTTGTGATACATTTGTGATGGTTATTGGCGAGGAAGATGTACCATCTGTGTGATACATTGTATGGTTATTTGGTCTAGGAAGAATGTACCATCTTGTGATACATTGTATGGTTATTGGTCTAGGAAGATGTTACCATCTGTGTGATACATTGTATGTTTTGGTCTAGGAAGATGTACCATCTGTGTGATACATTGTACGGTTATTGGTCTAGGAAGATGTACCATCTGTGTGATACATTGTATGGTTATTGGTCTAGGAAGATGTACCATCTGTGTGATACATTGTATGGTATTTGGTCTAGGAGATGTACCATCTGTGTGATACATTGTATGTTATTGGTCTAGGAAAGATGTACCATCTGTGTGATACATTGTATGGTTATTGGGCTAGGAAAGATTGTACCATCTGTGTGATACATTGTAGGTTTTATTGGTCTAGGAAGTGTACCATCTGTGTATACATTTTATGGTTATTGGTCTAGGAGATGCTACCATCTGTGTGATACATTGTATGGTTATCTGTCTAGGAAGATGTACCATCTGTGTGATACATTGTATGGTTATCTGTCTAGGAAGATGTACCATCTGTGTGATACATTGTATGGTTATTGGTCTAGGAAGATGTGCCATCTGTGTGATACATTGTATGGTTATTGGTCTAGAAGATTGTACCCATCTGTGTGATACATTGTTGGTTATTGGTCTTTTATAGAAGATGTACCATCTGTGTGATACATTGTGGTTATTTGTCTAGGAAGATGTACCATCTGTGTGATACTTGTATGGTTATTGGTCTAGGAAGATGTACAATCTGTGTGGTCAATTGTATGGTTATTGGTCTAGGAAGATGTACCATCTGTGTGATATTGTATGGTTTATTGGTCTAGAAGAGTGTACCATCTGTGTGATACATTGTATGTTATTGGTCTAGAAGATGTCCATCTGTGTGATACATTGTATGGTTATTTGTCTAGGAAGATGTACCATCTGTGTGATACATTGTATGGTTATTGGTCTAGGAGATGTACCATCTGTGTGATACATTGTATGGTTATTGGTCTAGGAAGATGTACCATCTGTGTGATACATTGTATGGTTATTGGTCTAGGAAGATGTACCATCTGTGTGATACATTGTTTGGTTATTGTGTCTAAGGAGATGTTACCATCTGTGTGATACATTGTACTGTTTTATTGGTCTAGGAAGATGTACCATCTGTGTGATACATTGTATGGTTATTGGTCTGGAGATGTACCATCTGTGTGATACATTGTATGGTTATTGGCTAGAAGATGTACACTGTGGTTATACATTGTATGGTTATTGGTCTAGAAGATGTACCATCTGTGTGATACTGTATGGTTATTGGGTCTAGGAAATGTCCATCTGTGTGATACATTGTATGGTTATTGGTCTAGGAAGATGTACCATCTGTGTGATACATTGTATGGTTATTGGTCTAGGAGATGTACCATCTGTGTGATACATTGTATGGTTATTGGTCTAGGAAGATACCATCTGTTGTGATACATTGTATGGTTATTGGTCTATGAAGATGTACATCTGTGTGATACATTGTATGGTTATTTGGTCGAGAGGAAGATGTACCATCTGTGTGATACTTGTATGTTATTGGTCTATGGATTGTACCACTGTGTGAGACTGTAGGGTGGTCTAGGAAGATGACTCTGTGTGATACATTGTATGGTTATTGGGTCTAGGAAGATGTACCATCTGTGGGATACATGTATCGGTTATTGGTCTAGAAGATGTACCATCTGTGTGATACATTGTAATGGTTATTGGTCTAGGAGATGTAACCATCTGTGTGATACATGTCGGTTTTATTGGTCTAGGAAGATGTACCATCTGTGTGATACATTGTATGTTATTGGTCTGGAAGATGTACTATCTGTGTGATACATTGTATGGTTATTGGTCTAGGAAGATGTACCTCTGTTGATACTTGTAGTTATTGGTCTAGGAAGATGTACCCATCTTTGTGATACATTGTATGGTTATTGTCTAGGAAGATGTACCATCTGTGTGATACATTGTATGGTTATTGGTCTAGGAAGATGTACCATCTGTGTGATACATTGTATGGTTATCGGTCTAGGAGATTGTACCATCTGTGTGATACATTGTACGGTTATGGTCTAGGAAAATGTACCATCTGTGTGATACATTGTATGGTATTGGTCTAGGAGATGTACTATCTGTGTGATACATTGTATGGTTATTGGTCTAGGAGATTACCATCTGTGTGATACATTGTACGGTTTTGGTCTAGGAAGATGTACCATCTGTGTGATACTTGTATGGTTTCTTCGGAGATGTGCCATCTGTGTGTACATTGTATGTTATTGGTCATGAAGACGATGTACCATCGTGTGATACATTGTATGTTTATGGTCTGAAGATGTACCTATCTGTGTACAGATCTTGTCGCGTTATTGGTCTAGGAAGATGTCCAAAATCTGATGTGGGGATACTTATATGTTTGGTCTAGGAGATGTACCATCTGTGTGATACATTGTATGGTTATTGGCTAGGAGATGTACCATCTGTTGATACATTGTATGTTATTGGTCTAGAAGATGTACCATCTGTGTGATACATGTATGGTTATTGGTCTAGGAAGATTGACATCTGTGTGAACATTTGTATGGTATTTGGTCTAGGAACGATGTACACACTCTGTGTGATACATTGTATGGTTATTGGTCTAGGAGATGTACCTCTGTTGATCATGTAGGTTATGTCTAGGAAATTCATCTGTGTGATACTTGTATGTTATTGGTCTAGGAGATGTACCATCTGTGTGATACATTGTTGGTTTATTGGTCTAGGAAGGTACCATCTGTGTGATACATTGTATGGTTATTGGTCTAGGAGATGTACCATCTGTGTGATACATTGTATGGTTTATCTGGTCTAGGAAGATTGTACCATCTGTGTGATACATTGTACGGTTATCTTCCCCCCCGTAGGAAGATGTACCATCTGTGTGATAATTGTATGGTTAATTGGTCTAAGAAGATCCATCTGTGACTCGTATGTGTGAATACCATCTGTGTGAGTTATTGGTCTAGAAGATGTACCATCTGTGTGGATACATTGTTGGTTATTGTCTAGGAAGATGTACCTCTGGTGATACATTGTATGGTTATCTGTCTAGAAAATGTACCTCTGTGTGATACATTGTACGTTATCTGTCTAGGAAGATTACCATCTGTGGTAGTACATTGTATGGTTATTGGTCTAGGAGATGTACCATCTGTGTGATACATTGTATGGTTATTGGTCTAGGAAGATGTTACCATCTGTGTGATACATTGTATGGTTATTGGTCTAGGAGATGTACCATCTGTGTGATACATTGTACGGTATTGGTCTAGGAATGTACCATCTGTTGAACATTGTATGGTTCTTGTCTAGGAAGATGTCCATCTGTGGTACATTGTATGGTTTATTGTCTAGGAGATGTGCTCTGTGATACATTGTATGGTTATGGTCTAGAAGATGTACCATCTTGTGATACATTGTAGTATTCTTTATTGGGTCCCTAGGAAGATGTATCCCTCTGTGTATACATTGTATGTTATTGGTACTAGGAAGATGTCCATCTTGTGATACATTGTAGGTTATTGGTCTAGGAAGATTACCTCTGTGTGATCATGTATGGTTATTGGTCTAGAAATCTCCTGTGTGATACTTGATGGTTATGGCTAGGACGATGTCCATCTGTGTGATACATTGTATGGTTATTGTCTAGGAAGATTCCATCTGTGTGATACATTGTATGGTTATTGGTCTAGGAAGCATGTACCACCTGTGTGATACATGTATGGGTTATTGGTTAGGAAGATGTACCATCTGTGATACATTGTAGGTATTTCTAGAAATGTACATCTGTGTATACATGTACGGTTATTGGTCTAGGAATGTACCATCTGTGTGATCATTGTACTGTTATGGATCTAGGAGATGTACCATCTGTGTGATACTTGTATGTTACGGTCTAGGAAGATGTACCATCTGTGTGTACATTGTATGTTATTGGTCTAGGAAGAGTGCCATTGTGTGATACATTGTACGGTTATTGGTCTAGGATATGTCCTCTTGTGATCTTGTACGGTTATTGTCTAGGAAGATGTACCATCTGTGTGATACTGTATGGTTATTGGTCTAGGAAGATGTACCATCCTGTGTACTATTTGTATGGTCTATTGGTCAGGAAGATGTCCATCTGTGTGATACATTGTATGTTATCGGTCTAGGAAGTGTACATCTGTGTGATACATTGTATTTCGTTCTAGGAGATGTACCAACTTGTGTGATACATGTATGGTTATTGGTCAGCAGATGTACCATCTTGTGATACATTGTATGGTCATTGGGTCTAGGAAGATGTGCCATCGTGGTGATACATTGTATGGTTATTGGTCTAGGACGATGGTGGTCCATCTGTGTGATTTCATTGTAATGGTTATCGGTCTAGGAAGTTTCACATGCCTGTGTGATACATTTTGATGGTTAGCGGTCTATGAATGTCCACTGTGTACTTGTATGGTTATTGGTCTAGGAGATGTACCATCTGTGTGATACATTGTATGGTTATTGGTCTAGGAAGATGTCATCGTGTGTATACATGTATGGTTATTGGTCTAGGAAGTGTACCATCTGTGTGATACATTGTAGGGTATCGGTCTAGGAAGATGTACCATCTGTGTGATACAATTGTAAGGGTTATTGGTCTAGGAAGATGTACCATCTGTGTGATACATTGTATGGTTATTGTTCTAGGAAGATGTACCATCTGTGTGAACTGTACGCTAGAGTGTACCATCTGTGTGATACAGTATGGTTATTGGTCTAGGAAGATGTACCATCTGTGTGGATACATTGTATGGTTATTGGTCTAGGAAGATGTCAATCTGTGTGATACATTTATGGTTATTGGTCTAGGAAGATGTACCATCTGTGGTGATACATTGTATGTTATTGGCTAGAAATGTACCATCTGTGGTGATACATTGTATGGTTATTGGTCAGAAGATGTACCATCTGTGTGATAACCTTGTAGGTTATTGTCTAGGAAGATGTACCATCTGTTTGATCACCCTTGTTGTTTATTGGTCTAGGAAGTGTACCATCTGTGTGATACATTGTATGGTTTCGGTTAGGAAGATGTACCCTGTGATACATTGTATGGTTTGGTCTAGAAGATTGTGCCATCTGTGTGATACATTGTATGGTATTGGTCTAGGAAAATGTACCATCTGTGTGATACATTGTATGGTTATTGGTCTAGGAAGATGTACCATCTGTGTGGATACTTGTATGGTTTATTGGTCTAGGAAGATGTACCATCTGTGTGATACATTGGTATAGGTTATTGGTCTAGGAATGTAGCCATCTGTGTGTATACATTGTATGGTTATTGTCTAGGAGATGTACCACTTGTGGTGATACTTGTAGTTATTGGTGTAGGAGTATGTACCATCTGTGTGATACATTGTATGGTTATTGGTCTAAGAAGATGTACCATCTGTGTGACTTGTATGGTTATTGGTCTAGAAGATGTACATCTGTGTGTGGTACCATTGTATGGTTATTGGTAGGAAGATGTAACCATCTGTGTGATACATTGTAATGGTTATTGGTCTAGGAAGATGTACCATACTGTGTGATCATTGTATGTTATTGGTCTAGGAAATGTACATCTGTGATGATGACATTGTACGGTTATTGGTCTAGGAAGATGTACCATCTGTGTGATACATTGTAGTTATTGGTCTAGGAAGATGTACCATCTGTGTGAACATTGTTGGTTATTGGTCTAGGAAGATTACCATCTGTGTGAACATTGTACTGTTATTGGTCAGGAAGTGTACCATCTGTGTGATACATTGTATGGTTATTGGTCTAGGAAGATGTACCATCGGTGGTGATACAATTGTATGGTTATTGGTCTAGGAAGATGTACCATCTGTGTGTGATACATTGTATCGGTTTTATCGGTCTAGGAAGATGTATCCATCTGTGTGATACATTTTGTAGTGGTTTATTGGTCTAGGAAGATGATACCATCTGTGTGATACATTGTATGGTTAATTGGTCTAGGAAGATGTACCATCTGTGGATACATTGTATGGTTATTGGCTAGAAGATGTACCATCTGTGTGATACATGTTATGGTTATCGGTCTAGGAAGATGTCCATCTGTGTGATACATTGTATGGTTATTGTCTAGTGGACGATGTACCATCTGTGTGATACATTGTATGGTTTTGGCTAGGAAGATACCATCTGTGTGATACATTGTATGGTATTGGTCTAGGAAGATGTACCACTGTGTGATCAATTGTATGGTTATTGGTCTAGGAAGATGTACCATCTGTGTGATACATTGTATGTTATTGGTCTAGGAAGATGTACCATCGGTGTGATAATTGTATGGTTATGGTCTAGGAGATGTACCATCTGTGTGTACATTGTATGGTTATTGGTGTAGGAAGAGTACCATCTGTGTGATCATTGTATGGTTATTGGTCTAGGAAGATGTCCATCTCGTGATACTTGTATGGTTATGGTCTAGGAAGGATGTACACATCTGTGTGATACATTGTAGGTTATGGTCTAGGAAGATGTACCATCTGTGTGATACATTGTATGGTATTGGTCTAGGAAGATGTACCATCTGTGTGATACATTGTATGGTTATTGGTCTAGGAAGATGTACCATCGGTGTGATACATTGTATGGTTATCGTTCTAGGAAGATGTACCATCTGTGTTATTGTATGGTTATTGGTCTAGGAAGATGTACCATCTGTGTGATACATTGTATGGTATTGGTCAGGAAGATGTACCATCTGTGTGTATACATGGTATGGTTATGGTCTAGGAAGATGTAACCATCTGTGTGATACATTGTATGGTTATTGGTCTAGGAAGATGTACCATCTGTGTGATACATTGTATGGTTATTGGTCTAGGAAGATGTACCATCTGGTGTGATACAGTGTATGGTTATTGGTCAGATTACCATCTTTGATACATTGTAGGTATTGGTCTAGGAAGATGTACCATCTGTGTGATACATTTATGGTTATTGGTCTGAGAAGATGTACCATCTGTGTGATACATTGTTGGTTTGTCTAGGAAGATGTACCATCTGTGTGATACATTGTATGGTTATTGGTCTAGGAAGATGTGCCATCTGTGTGATACATTGTTAAATGGGATTAGATTGATCCAGCGATATTGGTTCCCATTAATTCCCACAGCTGTCGGTTGAGTCTCTCCTGTTACAGTTTTATAACCCACATGTTCCCACTGACCAATTGTTCTTCCGTCTTAGGTCTGATGTGGCTCTCCCAGTCCAGCTCCCCCCCCTCTCTACGCCACACGTGTGAGCAGGGCGATGGCTTGGCCCAGTACGGGTGGCTCATGCATGATGGGGAGAACTTTGGAGTGCAGGAGATCAGAGTCAGGGCTTTACGCTGACCACAGAGTTTGCTAAGAGGCCGGGAGGTGACCATGGGGGGGACTGGAGTTGGAGGATCAAGGCGACTCCACAGTGTGATCCTCTTATTAATACTGCTTCATGTGCCTGTACATAGTGCTAGGAGGTAACAACGGAACGTTCACACTGAAGCCTCTAATGTACTTAGACACATTGTGGCTATGGAATGACCAATTTACCTTCACATGCTTTTCACCTGGTCCAGCCAAATGGCAACTCTACATGGGCAACATGGATGTTGTGTGGGAGAGTACTCACATATATAACATATATAACATCCTAGGGCCAGGGAGAGATTACAATCTACTGTCTCTAAATATCCCACCTGTGTACATATTGCAGACACTGCGTGTGGTACGTTCCTATGTCAGTCCAGGGCGATGTTGGTGATCGGGTGTCTTTATCAGTTCATCATGATGGACTGTTTTCCACCCAATGAACTGCATGTAAATCGCCCCCAGCACAAAAACTGCAATAGTTAGAAATCTGAGATGTAAAGAATAACCTGTAATGCTGCCAGTGTTCTGCTTCCTGGTTCTT
>JAACNH010000714.1:18902-36831 GCA_019447015.1 Hymenochirus boettgeri
TCTGCAATGTAAACAGCCCTAACTTGTCTAATCTGCCTGCATATTCAAGCCCCTCCATTCCCCTTATTAATTTAGTTGCCCTTCTCTGGACTGCTTCCATTTCCAAGATGTCCCTTTTGTATATGGATTCCAAAACTGCACCCATATTCCAAATGAGGCCTTACCAGTGCCTTGTAAAGAGGGAGAATAATATTTTTCTCTCTTGAATCTATTCCCCTCTTTATACAAGACATATCTTGCTAGCTCTAGCTGTTGTACCTGGCATTGTTTGCTAAAGCTAGTCTGTTATCTACCAGAACCCCCAAATTTTTTCCATTTCAGATGCACTAACACAGCAGTTATTTTATGTGTAGGTGGGCACAGGGATTATTAAATCCCAAATGCATCACCTACATTTATCAACATGATCTCATCGCCATCTTGCTGCCCCATTTTGATAACTTCTAGGTCTGCTTGCCAGCACTTGACACATCATTGGAAGTTTCCAAAGCTCTGCATAATTTAGTGTCATCAGCAACACAGAGACCTTGCTTCAATGCCCCCTTCTAAGTCATTTAAAACAGATTAAACAGAAGCGGCCCCAGTACAGAACCTGAGGAACTCCGCTTAGAACTTTAGCCCACATAGATGTAGCTCCATTAACCACCACCTCTGTTTGCGGTCCAATGATACATGTATGGTATTGGTTAGGAAGATGTACCATCTGTGTGAGTAACATTTATGGTTATTGGTCTAGGAAGATGTAACCATCTGTGTGATACATTGTATGGTTATTGGTCTAGGAAGATGTACCTATGTGTGATACATTGTATGGTTATGGTCTAGGAAGAGTACCATCTGTGTGATACATTGTATGGTTATTGGTCTAGGAAGATTGTACCATCTGTGTGATACATTGTAATGGTTATTGGTTAGGAAGATGTACCATCTGGGATACATTGAGGTTATGGTCTAGGAAGATGTACCATCTGTGTTGATACATTTGTATGGTTATTGGTCTAGGAAGATGTACCATCTGTGTGATACATTGTATGGTTATGGTCTAGGAAAGATGTACCATCTGTGTGATACATTGTATGCGTTATTGGTCTAGGAAGATGTACCACTGTGTGATATTGTATGGTTATGGTCTAGAAGAGTACCATCTGTGTGATACATGTATGGTTATTGGTCTAGGAAGATGTACCATCTGTGTGATACATTGTTACGGTTATTGGTCTAGGAGATGTACCATCTGTGTGATACATTGGACGGTTATTGGTCTAGGAAGATGTACCATCTGTGTGATAATTGTATGGTTATTGGTCTAGGAAGATGTACATCTGGTGATACATTGTATGGTTATTGGTCTAGGAAGATGTACCATCTTGTGATACATTGTATGGTTATGGTCTAGGAAGATGTACCATCTGTGTGATACATTGTACGGTTATGGTCTAGGAAGATGTACCATCTGTGTGATAAATGTATGGTGTGTCTAGGAAGATGTACCATCTGTGTGATACATTGTATGGTTATTGGTCTAGGAAGATGTGCCATCTGTGTGATACATTGTTAAATGGGATTAGATTGATCCAGCGATATTTGTTCCCATTAATTCCCACAGCTGTCGGTTGAGTCTCTCCTGTTACAGTTTTATAACCCACATGTTCTCACTGACCAATTGTTCTTCCGTCTTAGGTCTGATGTGGCTCTCCCAGTCCAGCTCCCCCCCCTCTCTACGTCACACGTGTGAGCAGGGCGATGGCTTGGCCCAGTACGGGTGGCTCATGCATGATGGGGAGAACTTTGGAGTGCAGGAGATCAGAGATCAGGGCTTTACGCTGACCACAGAGTTTGCTAAGAGGCCGGGAGGTGACCATGGGGGGGACTGGAGTTGGAGGATCAAGGCGACTCCACAGGTGAGTCCTGCTTATTAATACTGCTTCATGTGCCTGTACATAGTGCTAGGAGGTAACAACGGAACGTTCACACTGAAGCCTCTAATGTACTTAGACACATTGTGGCTATGGAATGACCAATTTACCTTCACATGCTTTTCACCTGGTCCAGCCAAATGGCAACTCTACATGTGCACACATGGATGTTGTGTGGGAGAGTACTCACATATATATAACATATATAACATCCATAGGGCCAGGGAGAGATTACAATCTACATGTCTCTAAATATCCCACCTGTGTACATATTGTCAGACACCGCGTGTGGTACGTTACCTATGTCAGTCCAGGGCGATGGTTGGTGATCGGGTGTCTTTATCAGTTCATCATTGATGGACTGTTTTCCACCCAAAATGAACTGCATGTAAATCGCCCCCAAACAGAAAAACTGCAATAGTTAGAAATCTGAGATGTAAGAATAACCTGTAATGCTGCCCAGTGTTCTGCTTCCTGGTTCTTCCTGTTGTCAGCTGTTGGTTATGGATGTGGCAGTTGGCATCACAGCCAATGACTGAATGTAAAGGACGCCATACCCATTAGCAATAAATAAACTGAAATTAAGTATTCTGCAGTCAGATCCAGTGTATTAAAGCATTGTTACACTGCAGTCTAAATATACTGATAACAGGTGTGCACTGTTACTTTACATTAGCGATAAATAGACTGAAATGGAGTATTCTGCAGTCAGATCCAGTGTATTAAAGCATTGTTACACTGCAGTCTAAATATACTGATAACGGGTGTGCACTGTTACTTTACATTAGCGATAAATAGAATGAAATGAAGTATTCTGCAATCAGATCCAGTGTATTAAAGCATTGTTACACTGCAGTCTAAATATACTGATAACAGGTGTGCACTGTTACTTTACATTAGCGATAAATAGACTGAAATGGAGTATTCTGCAATCAGATCCAGTGTATTAAAGCATTGTTACACTGCAGTCTAAATATACTGATAACAGGTGTGCACTGTTACTTTACATTAGCGATATATAGACTGAAATGGAGTATTCTGCAGTCAGATCCAGTGTATTAAAGCATTGTTACACTGCAGTCTAAATATACTGATAACAGGTGTGCACTGTTACTTTACATTAGCGATATGGGCAGTTAAAGGCCCGTGCATGGCACCTTTATTCCTCCGCTGGCCCTTTAAATTGCAGTATATGTGATATTTCCTTTAAATAAAATGTTCATTGTTCCATTTCAGGAATCCAGTCCCCCAGGGCAGCTCATCTCGCTGCTGTTCTACGTGGCTACAGATGGCCAAGGAACACTCACGCCCCATGTGGAGGGTAAAGGCCATTTAACCCATGTGACGGGAATGTCGGAAGAGCTGGGCACGTTCACTGTCCATTTCCCTAAGGCTGAAGCAGGAGGAGGCCACATCAGGTACCTGGCAGTCTAGTTGTCATAGCCACACTGGTACATCCCAGTGTATGTATGTAGGGGAATAGCATGAAGTCATTGGCTGGGATGTCATGATTGACAGTTGCTAACTGGAAGAACCAGGAAGCAGAAGCAGGGACAACACGATATATTCAGGTTTATGTCTGGGGTGTTTAACACGCAGTGAATTTGGGGTTGAGAGTCCATCTAGTTAATGAACTGACACACATGGTACAATCACCAGCTGGCCCTGGATATTCTCCTTTGAAATGACATCGCTAAGTAATAAAGACACCGCCTTTCCCATCCTTAAAGGTGCGTAGCACACACAGTGTCTGACGGTATGTAGACACATGTAAATGGTCATTGTTTTCACGGTCTTAGGGGTTAAAGTGAGTGGAAATGTACGATAGATCGTTAGATGTCATTGCAGTAGTTAACTACCGCTCACCATAACTGTACCATCATGGCCACACTTTAACGACAACCCCAGGTATCTTAAACTTGCCTTATATTCCCTTTGGTTTTGTAGTATGCTGGGAGTAGTGCCAGGGTCCGACCTCCCTGTACTAGAAGGGAGTGCCAGGGTCCGACCTCCCTGTATAGAAGGGAGTGCTAGGGTCCGACTCCCTGTACTAGAAGGGAGTGCCAGGGTCCGACCTCCCTGTACTAGAAGGGAGTGCCAGGGTCCGACCTCCCTGTACTAGAAGGGAGTGCCAGGGTCCGACCTCCCTGTACTAGAAGGGAGTGCCAGGGTCCGACCTCCCGTACTAGAAGGGAGTGCCAGGGTCCGACCTCCCTGTACTAGAAGGGAGTGCCAGGGTCCGACCCTCCGTACTAGAAGGGGTGCCAGGGTCCGAACTCCCTGTACTAGAAGGGGTGCAGGGTCCAACCTCCCTGTACTAGAAGGGAGTGCCAGGGTCCGACCTCCCTGTACTAGAAGGTATTAATTCTGCCTTCCTACCCCCACTAGCTTTGATCCACCAGTTTGTAACCAGTGGATAGTCTGTAATGGTGAGGTACTGGTTAAAGGAATTGGTCACTACCAAATTGAACTATTCCTTTAATGGATTGATTGATTGAAGCCGAGAGCTATCCTGGTTCTAATTCTCCATAGCGCGTATTATCGTACATGCACGCACACTAAAGAGAATTAAAACCAGGAAGCGGTCGGGGATTTGGAGTTCTGAGGATTGTGTGAAAGGTCAATCTACTTTGTCCCTGGCTCCTGAAATATTGATTGAAGAACAAGAGGTAAGACAAAGCTCCTTAACCTCCCGGGCTGCAATCAATACATTAAAGGGATAGTGAACTATTCCTTTAAGGATCCCTGCCGCCTATAAAGCGTGCACAGTTGTAACCCCCACACACATGCATGTGGACAGGATGTTGGATCTCCCATTTCATTTCTCCACCAGCTAATGATCTTTCCTTCCTCTCCTTCCAGTTACAACTACCTCAACGCCACGTGCCCTGGTTTGCACACCCTGACAGATGTAGTGAGGAACAGCCTGAGGGATCACTTTACACACCCCACGAGTGGCGGCTCTCACAACAAGAGGAGGTATTTTGGATTGGACAGATACCAAGCTCCGGGTCCTCCAGCTTCCCACTCCCAGCTCCTAGTCCATCAGATCACGCTGTATCTCCCATTCCAAGCAGAGGTTCTGTTTGAATCTGGTACCAACTATGACCGTCCAGATCACCTTTCTGGCCATTCCCTCAGTATGGCGCTAGAGGGGCACAGGGAGCGCATGGCGGATCGATTTACAAGGGTTTTCCGCTTGGGGGAGAAAGGCTTTACCCCAGAACAGATCGCTTTTGCACAAGCAGCTCTTTCTAACATGCTGGGTGGCATGGGCTACTTCTATGGGAGTTCGATGGTTCAGTCCCCGCACAATCCAGAACCTGTATTTTACCCAGCCGCACCCCTCTACACAGCCGTTCCCTCACGTTCCTTCTTCCCTCGTGGCTTTCTGTGGGATGAAGGCTTCCACCTGCTGTTGATTGCCCGGTGGAAACCCACTCTAGCATGGCAGTCTTTGGCTCATTGGTTAGATCTTATGAATGCTGATGGCTGGATACCAAGAGAACAAATCCTGGGCCCCGAGGCTCGCAGCAAAGTGCCGGACGAGTTTGTCATTCAGAAAAGCGAAAACGCAAACCCTCCGACGCTGTTCTTGGCTCTGCGGCAGCTGCTAGGGAGCAGGGAGGCCATAGGGGAAGGCTTGCAGTTCCTTCAACGTTCCTGGCCTCGTCTAAAGACCTGGTATGACTGGTACAATGCCACACAAGCTGGTCCTCTGCCCCATACCTACCGCTGGAGAGGGAGGGACAAAGACACCCAGCAATTCCTCAATCCTAAAACCCTGACGTCTGGGCTCGATGACTATCCAAGGGCCTCCCACCCTTCTGAAGATGAACGGCACGTGGACCTGCGCTGCTGGATGGCGCTAGCATCTGAAGTGATGGCGGACATGGCCGAGATCTTGGGGGAGGACGGTCAGCTGTACCGAGACGCCCACAAAATACTGACTGACAACAGCTTATTGGACCGCCATCACTGGTCCGAGAGACTAGGAGCCTATGCGGATTACGGGAACCACACACAGAGTACGGCGCTAGAATGGGTCAGACCCAGGGCAGCTCCTGGCCAGGACCCACGAACTGTACCACCCCCTCAGTTAATCAGGATGGTAAAAAAGCCCCCCAGGTTGCAGTATGTCAGCTCCCTGGGCTACATATCCCTGTTCCCTTTTCTCCTCCAGGTTCTGAACCCCGACGCGGCTCATCTGGGGCGCCTATTGGATCACATTAGGGACAGTGATAAACTGTGGACACCCTTTGGCATTCGATCTTTATCCAAGAGCAGCCCCTTTTATCTACAACGCAACACAGAGCACGATGCCCCCTACTGGAGAGGCCCGATCTGGATCAACATGAATTATCTGGCAGCCAGGGCCCTTTACATGTACAGCCAGAAGGAAGGGCCACACAGGGACAGGCTGGTTGGTTTGTACAGGGAGCTCAGACAGAACCTGGTTTCAAATCTCTACAGGCAATACAAGGAGACGGGCTTTTTATGGGAACAGTACAATGACCACACGGGGCGGGGACAGGGCTGCTACCCATTCACTGGCTGGTCCGCACTGGGGGTCCTGGTCATGGCAGAGGAATACTGATGGCTTGTAGGGAATGCTGGGAGATCGACTGGTAACTAATCACTCTGATACACAGAGCAGGGCTGCCTACTCCAGGGGAAGAGGATTAAAGGGGAAGGTAACCTTAGCCCAAATTGAAAGGATTTCAATGTGTTTATTCGCCCGTAACGTTTTGGTGCCTTTGCGGAAGCTACCATATTAAATAGAGTATCAAGACCGCCCTCCTGTGGTTGGAATTCACATGTGAAACATTGTACACGCCATCTAGTGGTCATTACTGCCACTGTTGCAGAATTGTAAGTTATATAGTAACACCATGTAGGTGGCTACAGAAAACCCACCATGTTTACTGACTGCCGTACTAATGCTGGAACCAAGGTCTGCGTCTACATGATCCAAAGGGGCGTAAAGGATAAAGGGCCATATTTATTAACCTTCCCCTACCGCGGATTATCGTGGTCCTACAATTACGACCAATCCGCAATAGTATTGTATAGGCGGTTGTACAATTGTGATCACAGTCATTAAAGGTGTTATGTTGCAATACCGCGCTTTATGAATATGGCCCAAAAGTTACATTAAAGGGTAACTATCGTGTGTATAAAGTTTTAACATACAGTTATAATGAAAGGAACTTGGGACTTTAAAAAAAGGCTGAAAATCTTACCTCGGTTTATACTCGAGTCAGCCTATCTCCTACCTTGTCCGCCGGCCGCGCGATGATGTCACTACCCGGTGCCGCAAAGTGAGAGGCGCCGGGTAGTGACATCATCCGGATGCGCAGAGGCTGTGGAGCGAGGATGCGGATCGCGCGGCCGGCGGACAAGGTAGGAGAAACTTTTACTTTCACAGGGAATTGGCAAATACTTACAAATAAGAGTAAAACCTTCTTTATTTGTGCATACTGTATGCACAAATAAAGGAGGATTTACCCCTATTTGCAAGTATTTGCCACTTAAGATGTTTGAAAACTACAACTCCCAGCAATAAAGCATGCTGGGAGTTGTAGTTTCCAAACATCTTTAGTGGCAAATACTACCCCCTCGGTTTATACTCGAGTCAATGGGGTTTCCTTCTTTTTTTACCTAAAACTAGGTACCTCGGTTTATATATTGTTTCTGTGAGGAGCACCAGCCCAAAGAAAACGGATTCTGCCAGTCTTCCTCCTGGCTTCTTTTAACAAACAAGAAAGGCCGAACTGCAACACTCTATATATACTGGGAAATCCTTTATTACAAGTATTAGGGAGATTAAACGTTACAAACACGTCCTACCTGACTGCCTTTAAACTGCGCCCTTTCTCCAATATGGCCTTATCTTGGATTACTACAGTGATCTTCTAGCATATGTTTACCTAGACCTGGACAGGTGATGCTAGCTACGGTACATATATATTGTTATAGGCTATAGTTATATATGTATATGTTTACCTAGACCTGGACAGGTGATGCTAGCTACGGTACATATATATATTGTTATAGGCTATAGTTATATATGTATATGTTTACCTAGACCTGGACAGGTGATGCTAGCTACGGTACATATATATTGTTATAGGCTATAGTTATATATGTATATGTTTACCTAGCCGGAACAAGGTGGTGCTAGCCTAACGGTACATATATATTGTTATAGGCTATAGTTATATATGTATATTTTACCTAGACCTGGACAGGTGATGCTAGCTACGGTACATATATATGTTATAGGCTATAGTTATAATGTATATGTTTTACCTAGACCTGGACAGGTGATGCTAGCTACGGTACATATATATTGTTATAGGCTATAGTTATATATGTATATGTTTTAACCTAGACCTGGACAGGTGATGCTAGCTACGGTACATATATATTGTTATAGGCTAATAGTTATATATGTTATGTTTACCTAACCCTGGACAGGTGATGCTAGCCTACGGTACATATATATTGTTATAGGCTATAGTTATATATGTATATGTTTTACCTAGACCTGACAGGTGATGCTAGCTACGGTACATATATATTGTTATAGGCTATAGTTTTATATGTATAATGTTTTACCTAGACCTGACAGGTGATGCTAGCTACGGTAACATTATATTGGTTATAGGCTATAGTTATATATGTATATGTTTACCTAGACCTGGACAGGTGATGCTAGCTACGGTACTATATATTGTTATAGGCTATAGTTATATATGTATATTGTTTACCTAGACCTGGACATGTGATGCTAGCTACGGTACTATATATTGTTATCAGGCTATAGTATATATGTTATATTTTTACCTAGACCTGGACAGGTGATGCTAGCTACGGTACATAATATTGTTATAGGCTATAGTTATATAGTATATGTTTACCTAGACCTGGACAGGTGATGCTAGCTAACGGTACATATATATATGTTTCATAGGCTATAGTTATAATAGTATATTTTAACCTAGACCTGGACAGGTTGATGCTAGCTACGGTACATATATATTGTTATAGGCTATAGTTATATATGTATATGTTTACCTAGACCTGGACAGGTGATGCTAGCTACGGTACATATATAAGGTTATAGGCTATAGTTATATATGTATATGTTTACCTAGACCTGGACAGGTGATGCTAGCTACGGTACATATATATGGTTATATATATGATGTTCACCATACTATAGAGAGGGTAGCTATGTGTATTGATAACTTTGATATCCCTAATACTTGTAATAAAGGATTTTTATATTTTCCAATATATAGAGTGTTGCAGTATGGTTTAAATGATCTGTGGCCTTATACTAGCACCTCCCCTGTTTTAGGGTTTATGCACCAGTGCCCTGTTTGTGAGGGTGGTGAATTGTTTTAATATTATTGGCAGGGTCCCCGGGCAGAGCTGTAAAACCTTTCATTTCTCTATAATGCCAAAGCCAGTCTCCCACAGTGCTTCACTCCACCATCAGGGACACCAGTTTAGTAAAGGTTCCAAACCTTTTGGCCCAACCAATAGGATGTCTGTGCATGTCAGCGTGAGGTGTGTAAACAAAAGTTTTACCATACTTTTATAAGTTAAATTAACTTTTTACTCTTAAAACAAAGGCTGAAATCTACCATCGGTTTATACTCCGAGTCAGCCTAATCTTTCCTACCTTGTCCGCCGCGCGCGATGATGTCACTTACCTACCCCCGGTCCCGCAAAGGTGAGAGGCGCCGGTTAGTGACGATCATCCGGATGCGCAGAGGCTTGTGATCGAGGATTCGGATCGCGCGGCCGGCGGACAAGGAGGAGAAACGTGTACTTTCAACATGGGAATTGGCAAATACTTACACACACTAGTACAAACCTTCTTATTTTTGCATACGGTATGCACAAATAAAGGCGGAATGTACCAACCCCCTGTTTGCAAGTATTTGCCACTTAAGATTGTTTTGAAAACTACAAACTCCAGCAATAACGCATCTGGAGTTGTAGTTCCAAACATCTTTATGGCAAATACTACCCCCTCGGTTTATAATATACTTCGAGTCATGGGTTTCCTCTTCTTTCCTTCTTTTTTTTACCTAAAACTAGTACCTCGTTTTCTATATTTTTCTGTGAGGAGCACCAGCCCACAGAAAACTGTTCCTGCCAGTCTTCCTTCCGGGCTTTCTTTTAACAACCAGAAAGGCCGAACTGCAACACTCTATACTATACTGGGAAATCCTTTCTACAAGTATTAGGGAGATTAAACGTTACAAACACGTCCTCCTGACTGACTGCCTTTAACTGGGCGCCCTTTCTCCAATATGGCCTTATCTTGGGATTTACTACATTGATCTTCTAGCATATGTTTTTACCTATAAGACCTGGACAGGTGATGCTATCATAAAAACGGTACATATATATTGTTAGAAGGCTATAGTTATATATGGATATGTTTACCTAACCTGGCCAGGTGATGCTAGCTACGGTACATATATATATTGTTATAAGGCTATATTATATATGTATTGTTTACCTATACCTGGACAGGTGATGCTAGCTACGGTACATATATATTGTTATAGGCTAGATTATATATGTATATGTTTACCTAGACCTGGACAGGGATGCTGCTACGGTACATATCTATTGTTATAGGCTATGTTATATATTATAATGTTTACACTAGACCTGGACCGGTGATGCTAGCTACGGTACATTATATTGTTTATAGGCTATAGTTTTATTATGTATAATGTTTAACCTAGCCTGGACAGGTGGATGCTAGCTACGGTACAATATATATTGTTATAGGCTATAGTATATATGTAGAAGAGAATGTTTACCTAGACCTGACTGTGAAATGCTAGCTACGGTCCATATATCTTGTTATAGGCTATATTTATATCTGTCTATGTTTACCTAGAGAACCTGGCATGTGGTGCTAGCTACGGTACATATATATTGTTATAGGCTATAGTTATATATGTATATGTTTACCTATACTGGCCAGGTGATGCTAGCTAACGGTACATATATATGTTATAGGCTATAGTTTATATGTATATGTTACCTAGACCTGACGGTGATGCTGAGCTACGGTACCTTATATGTTATAGAGCTATAGTTATATATGTAATATGTTTTACCTAGACCTGGACAGTGATGCTAGCTACTGTACATATATAATTGTTATAGGCTATAGTTTTATATATGTATATGTTTACCCTAGTAACCTGACGGTGATGCTAGCACGGTACATATCATATTGTTATCAGGCTATAGTTTATCATATGTCTATGTTTACCTATACCTGGACAGGTGATGCTAGCTAACGGTACATATATATTGTTATAGGCTATAGTTATATATGATATGTTATAATGTTTACCTAGACCTGACATGTGATGCTAGCTAACGGTACATATATATTGTTATAGGCTATTATATATGGAATAAGTTTTACCTGACCTGACAGGTGATGCTCGCTCACGGTAACATTATATGGTTATAGGCTATAGTTATATAGGTTATATGTTTACCTAGACCTTGGACGGTGATGCTAGCTACGGTAACATATATAGTGTTATAGGCTATAGGTAATATAGTATATGTTTACCTAGACCTGGACATGTGATTCTAGCTACGGCCATATATATTGTTAAGGCTATCGTTATATATGTTATGTGTTTACCTAGACCTGGACAGGTGACTAGCTACGGTACATATTTTGTTATAGGCTAATATTTATATATGTATAGGTTTAACCTAGCCTGACAGGTGATTGCTAGCTAGGGTACTATTATATGTTATAGCTATAGTTATATATGTATACGTTGTTTACTAGACTGCAGGTATGCTAGCTACTGTACTATATATCGTTATAGGCTATAGTTTATATGTATATGTTTACCTAGACCGGACAGTTGATGCAGCACGGTCATATATACGTTATAGCTATAGTTATATATGTATAGGTTTACCTAGACCTGGACAGGTGATGCTAGCTACGTACAGTTATATTGGTATAGGCTATAGTTATATATGTATATGTTTACCTACCTAGACCTGGACAGGTGATGCAGCTACGGTACATATAGAATGGTTATAGGCTTAGTTTATATATGTATATGTTTACCTAGACCCTGGACGGTGATGCTATCTACGGTACATATATATTGTTTATAGGCTATAGTTATTGATGTATTGTTTTTATACTAGACCTGGACAGGTGATGCTAACTACGGTACATATATATTTTTATAAGGCTATAGTGATATAGGTATATACTGTTTACCTAGACCTGGATAGGTGATGCTAGCTACGGTACATATATATCTTTATAGGCTATAGTTATAATATGTATATGTTTACCCTAGACCGGACAGGTGATTCTAGTAACTTTACATATATATTGATTATCGGCTATAGTATATATATATGTATATGTTCCCCTAGGACCTGGACATGTGATGCTAGCTACGGTACTATGATATTGTTATAGGCTATAGTTATATATTATATGTTTACCTAGACCTGGACAGTGATGCTAGCTACGGTACATATATATTGTTATAGGCTATAGTTATATATGTAGTATTTTGTACCTAGACTCTGGACAGGTGATGCTAGCTAACGGTACATATATATGGTTATAGGCTATAGTTATATATGTATTGTTTACCTAGACCGGGACAGTGATGCTCTACGGTACAATATATTGTTTAATAGGCGATAGTATATATGTCTATGTTTACCTAGACCTGGACAGTGATGCTAGCTACGTACATATATATGTTTATTAGGGCTATAGTTCTATATTATATGTTTACCGAGACCTGGACAGTTGATCTAGCTACCGTACATATTATGGTTATAGGCTATAGTTATAATGTACTATGTTTACCTAGACCTGGACAGGTGATGCTAGCTACGGTACCATATATGGTTATAGGCTATAGTTATATATGTATATGTTTACTAGCCTGGACAGGTGATCTAGCTACGGTACATAGCAATGGTTTATAGGCTATAGTTTATATATGTCTATGTTTACCTGACCTGGACAGGTGATTCTAGCTACGGACATATATACGGTTATATATATGATGTTTCACCTACTATAGAGAGGTAAGCTTTGTGTATTGATACTTTGATATCCTAATACTTGTAATGAAGGATTTTTTATATTGTCCCATATATCGAGTGTTGCAGTAGGTTAACATGACTGTGCCTTATACTGCAACCACCCCTATTTTAGGGTTTATGCACCCATGCCCTGTTGTGAGGGTGGTGAATTGTTAATATTATTGGCAGGGTCCCCGGCAGAGCTGTAAACTTTCTTTCTCTCTAATGTCCAAAGCCAGTCTCCCACAGTGCTTCACTCCATCCATCAGGGACACCAGTTTAGTAAAGGTTCCCAAACTTTTGGCCCACCATAGGTGTCCTGTGCACGTCAGCGTGCTGTTGTGTAAACAATAAAGTTATATTTGTATTTCAAATTAAATTGGCCCTAATGTGTCATAACTATCTGCAGACAGACACACGGGACCTGACTTCCTATCACAGGAGCGACACACGAGACCCTGACATTTCCTATCTACGACAGACAGACACAACCGGACCCTGACATTCCTATCTACAGACGGACACACAGACCCTGACATTCCTTCTACAGACAGACCACGACCCTGACATTCCTATCCACAGACAGACACACGTGAACCCTGACATTCCTTCGACAGACAGACACACTGACATTCCTATCCACATACAGGACACACACAAACAGACCCCCCCCTGACCCCCCCCCCAAAATCCTTCTACAAGACAGACACACGGACCCTGACATTCCTATCTACAGACAGACACACGGACCCTGACATTCCTATCTAACAGACGACCCAGGACCCTGACATTCCTACATACCGACAGACACACGGACCCTGACATTCCCTCTCGACAGATCACACAGACCCGGACATTCCATCTAACCGACGACACACAGGACCCTGACATTCCTATCTACAGACCGACACCGACCCTGAACATTCCTATCTACAGACAGACACACAGACCCTGGACATTCCTATCTACAGACAGACACACAGACCCTGACATGCCCTATCTACAGACAGAACACACGGACCCTGACTTCCTATCCTACAAACAAAAGACTGACACCCGGACCCTGACCATTCCTATCTACAGACAGACACACGGACCCTGACATTCCTATCTACAGACGACACACGACACCAGTACTGACAGTTCACTATGCTACAGACAGACACACAGACCCTGACATTCCTATCCACAGACCAGACACACGGACCCGACACTTTCCTATCTCAGACAGCCACACGGACCCGTGAATTCCTATCTACAGACAGACACACGGCCCTGACCATTCCTATCCACAGACACAACGGACCCTGAATTTCACCTATCTACAGCAGACACAGACCCCTGACATTCCTATCACGACAGACACACGGACCCTGACATTCCTATCCACAGACAGACGACACGGACCCTGACATTCCTATCTACAGACAGACACAACGGCACCCTGGACATTCCTATCTACAACAGCACACACGGACCCGACATTCCTATCTACAGACGACACACAACCCTGACATTCTCTCTACACAGACACACAGACCCGGACATTCCTATCTACAGACAGACCCACGGACCCTGACATTCCTATCTCAGACAGACACACGACCCTGACATTCCTATCTACAGACAACACACGGACCCTGACATTCCCCTATCCACAGACAACACAGGACCCTGACATTCCTATCACAGACCACACAGACCCTGACATTCCTATCCCAGACACAGACCCTGACATTCCTATCTACAACAACACACAGACCCTGACATTCCTATCCAGCAGACACCACCGACCCTGACATTCCTATCTACCACAGACAGACACAACCCTGACATTCCACTACGACAGACACACGACCCTGACATCCTAGTTACAGACACACCAGACCCTGACTTCTATCTACACGACAGACACACAGACCCTAGCATTCCTATCTCAGAAGACACACGACCCTACATTCCTATCTACAGCCACCGACGACATTCCTATCCGCCAAAAATGACATTCTAGCCGACAAAACCTACATTCTAGCCGGAGCAAAGGAACTGACATGCTATACAGACAGGAACAGACTGAATCCATCCGACAACCATTACTCTATCCAACGACCATGACCTCCACACAGGACAGACAACACGGACCCTACATCCTATCTACAGACAGACACAAGGAACCTGACATTCCTATCACAGACAGACACACGGTACCTGACATTCCTACGGACAGACACCACGGACCCTGACATTCGTATCACACAGAAAGAACTACCCGGACCCTGGAATTCCTATCCTACAGACACAACCACGGACCCTGACAATTCCATCCACAGACAGGACATCACACAGGACCCTTGACCATTCCTATCACAACAGAAACACGACCAGCTCTATCACAAGCACGCGCGACCTGACATTCCTATATACAGAACAGACACGTACGGACCACTGACATTCTTCTATCAGACACGCACATTTCATAGACAACACGGACCCTGACATTCCTATCTAGCAGACAGACACACGGACCCTGAACTTCCTATACAGACAACCACAAGACCCGGACTTTCCTATACTACAGACAGACACCACGGACCCTGTACATTCCTACTCTACAGACAGCACATACGGACGTGGACATTCCTTATCCACAGACGAGACACACGGACCCTGACATGCCTATCCAGACAGACACACGACCCTGACATTCCTATCTACAGACACAGGACCCTGACATTCCTATCCACAGACAGAACACGACTGACATTTCCATCGAACGACCACCCGGACCCCTGACATTCCTCCTCTACAGACAGGACACACAGGACCCTGACATTCCTATCCACAGACAGACACCAGACCCAGCATTACCTATCTTACAGACAGACACACCCTACATCTTCTACGGAACGGACCTGACATTCTATTACAGGACGTACGACCGGACCCCTGACATTCCTATCTACAGACAGAAAACGAACCCTGACATCTACGAACACCTACATTCATATTACGACAGACAACAACGGACCCCCTGACATTCCTATTCCCAGACAGACACCCGGCTGACCTCTGACTCCTATCACACAGACAGACCCTGACCATTCCTATCCCTACAGACAGGGCACACCACGGACCCTGACATCCTATCCTACAGACAGACACCGGACCCTGACATTCCTAATCCACAGACAGACACACGGACTCTGGAATTCATATCTACAGACAGGACACTACGGACCCGTGACATTCCTACATCTAGCCAACAAGAACATAGCGGACTGACTCCTATCATCGAGACAGACAAACGACCCTGACATTCCTATCCTACAGACAGACACACGGACCCTGACATTCCTATCCACAAGGACCACTTCTACACAGAACACACGACCGCATCACCCTAGACAAGGTTTCCTGACGTCCTCAAACAGACAGACACCACACCGTACCATGACATTAACTATCCGCAGACAGACACACGGACCTGACATTCCTATTACGACAGACACACGGACCCTGACATTCCTATCTACAAACAGACACAAGTACCCTGACATTATCTATCACAGAACAGACACACGGACCCTGACATTTCTACCACAGACAGACACACAGACCCTGACATCGACCAGCAACGTATACCACCAAGCACACCGCTTACTAAGACGGACAACGGTGACCCTGAAACATTTCCCTATCACAAGACCAGACCAGACCCTGATCACACGACAGACCGCCCGACATTCCTATCTCACAGACGACACACGGACACCTGACTTCATATCCAGCAGCCCACATTCTCGACAGCACACGGTACCCTGACATATCCTATCCGCAAACAGACAAGACACAATCTCGACACCGACCCTGACATTTCCTATCCCATCAGCAGACACAACACGACCCTGATTCCTTATCACAGACAGACACACGGACCCTGACATTCCTATCTACAACGACATCGGACCTGACCCATATCAGAAGACCTGACATTCTATCTACAGCAGCCACGACACTGATTCAACCAGACACCACACGGACTGCATTCCCTATTACAGACAGACACAAGACCCTGTAACCTTCCTATCTCTACAGACAGACACAGACCGGACACCATCGTCAGACAGCCGCCTAAATCCTTCACAGACAGCACACGGACCGCATGACATTCCCTTCACAGACAGACACACGGACCCTGAGACATTCACTATCTACAGACGACCAACACGGACCTGACATTCTCTAAGCCAAGCCTACGCTACCAGACAGCAAACACGGACCCTGACATATACAACGACCACGCTAATTCCTATCTACAGACAGACAACACGGACCATGACTTCCTATCCAGCAACCCGGACCGACCACGAACGACAACCGCCTGACAGTCTACTACCAACTATCCTCTACCGACGACATCATCGTACGACAGCGCCAGACCCACATTCCTATCCACAGACAGACACACAGACCCTGAATTCCTATCACAGCAGACACCCGGACCCTGACAGTCCTATCCACAGACAGCACAGGACCTGACATCCTATCCACAGCACACACAGGACCCTGACATCCTTATCTATCAGACCACAGCGAATCTACACGACGACAGACCCTGACAATTCCTATCTCACAGACACACGGACCCCTGACATTCCTATCCACAGACACACGACACATGCCACCAGACCAAACAGGACCTGACCTTCCTATCCAAAAAGACACACGACACCTGACATTCCTATTACCACAGACAGACACACGGACCCTGACATTACCCGCGACGCCTATTTCCACACAGACAGACCCGGACCCTGACATTCCTATCTACAGACAAGACACACCCGACCCTGACTTCCTTCCACAGACACATCGGACCC
>JAACNH010000714.1:36987-152364 GCA_019447015.1 Hymenochirus boettgeri
TGACATTCCTATCTACAGACAGACACACGGACCCTGACATTCCTATCTACAGACAGACACACGGACCCTGACATTCCTATCCACAGACAGACACACGGACCCTGACATTCCTATCCACAGACAGACACACGGACCCTGACATTCCTATCCACAGACAGACACACGGACCCTGACATTCCTATCTACAGACAGACACACGGACCCTGACATTCCTATCTACAGACAGACACACGGACCCTGACATTCCTATCCACAAACATTTAGATCCAGAGGCAGACAACCTAACACTGAACACGTGTCAGCGGATATGAATGAACAGTTTACACGCTCGTACACAATATTTTTGATGGATCTGGATGTTTATTTGGTGTAAACACAGTTGGCAATGGGGCCCCAGTCGACTCTGCCAGGCTGCAGCCCTTGTACTGGTTATGTTCATAGACTTCCATTGTATATCACCGCTGGAACCATACACAGAGCCATAGTTAATACAAGGAGACACTTGTAGGCCTGATCCCTATGCACAGACAATTCTGACACTTGATATGGCGATACTGGACTCCGTGGACCCAAGTCTCTATCATCTCTGGTGGGGTAAGACAGACTGCACTGGCCATGGCTCCAAGTGGTCACCCAGCAGCAGAAGGGGCAAGAGGACAGCTCTGTGTCTCAGTCGATAGCAGGGTAGCCATTCAGTTACAGGGTGGGAGTGGAGACACGCTTGACCATGGTGGGACTAAGGATTTGGACCCGGCTTTTTTTTTTACAGAAGGGGGTGCCAGACTGGAATGATTCCCATAACCCCCACCACGTGAGATCTTTGGTCTCCTCTCTCACCCAAGCTGGACTTCTTAACAGACACTCTCCTCTCCGGCTCATACAGGCTGTACTGGAGAGTCCTGGTCTGTCCCTCCTTTATCACAAGGAAAGTCCCCATCTGCCACGTTCCTCCTCTCTGTGCACTCACTCCTTCCCTCCTCTTCCTCTCCCACTTCTATCCCAGAGTCGCCAGTTAATCTGCGGCGTCTGTAATGCTCTTCTTCCTCATCCTCTTCTTCCTCTTCCTCAATGGACCAACAAACATGACCTCCACCCTCAAACAAGTCTACATATGGGGAGAAGGTAGCTTGTATGTTGGGTGAAAAGGCCCCTTGCTCCTCCTCTGGACTCTCTTCCCAGCTTTCCCCGTCACTGGCTGTGCTGCCCTGGCTAGCGCCAGTCTCGTCTGTGACCTGCACAGTGAAGGAGGAGCTACTGGCTGATGTCAAGCAATCGGAGTTGCAAGAGCAACAGCTTGAGGGGTCTGTGCTAGGGGATGGTGAGATGTCTTCCAGTGGTGGAGGAGGGGATGATGGTGGTCCCAGCGGGTTAAGAATGGCAGTATAAGGAGGTGGAGGTGTGGTGGGACGGCACGCAACCTCCTCATAAGCTGGAAGTTTGAAAGATGCCAACACCCCTAGAGAAAATAGGAATTGTCAGCTAACGAGACACATTTCAAAATGACTGTTTAACAAAAACAACCCCACTACACAAATTCCATCTACTAGTTCCACAACCCACCGAGCGCGCTCAGTCTACTAGTTCCACAACCCACCGAGCGCGCTCAGTCTACTAGTTCTACAAGCCACCGAGCGCGCTCAGTCTACTAGTTCCACAACCCACCGAGCGCGTTCCGTCTACTAGTTCCACAACCCACCGAGCGCGCTCAGTCTACTAGTTCCACAACCCACCGAGCGCGCTCAGTCTACTAGTTCCACAACCCACCCAGCGCGCTCAGTCTACTAGTTCTACAAGCCACCGAGCGCGCTCAGTCTACTAGTTCCCACAAACCCACCGAGGGGGGCGTGGGGGGGGGGGGGGGGGGGGGGGGGGGGTGGGGGGGGGGGGGGGGGGGGGTGGGTGGGGGGGGGGGTTTTTTTTTTGGGGGGGGGGGGGGGGGGGGGGGGGGGGGGTTTTTGGGGGGGGGGGGTTGTTTGGGGGGGGGGGGGGGGTTTTTTTCTTTGGGGGGGGGGTGCACGCTCAGTCTACTAGTTCTACAAGCCACGAGCGCGCTCAGTCTATAGTTCCACACCCACCGAGTGCGCTCCGTCTACTAGTTCCACAACCCAACCGAGCGCGCTCAGTCTACTAGTTCTACAAGCACCGAGCGCGCTCAGTCTACTAGTCCACCAACCCACTCAGCGCGTCAGTCTACTAGTTCCACAACCCACCGAGCGCACTCAGCCTACTAGTTCTACAAGCCACCGAGCGCGCTCAGTCTACTAGTTCCAACACCCACCGAGCGCGTTCCGTCTGACTAGTTCCCCAACCCACCGAGCGCGCTCAGTCTAACTAGTTCTACAACACCGAGCGCGCTCGCTACTAGATATTCCACAACCCACCGAGCGCTCCGTCACTAGTTCCAAACACCACCGAGCGCGCTTCAGTCTACTAGTTCTACAAGCCAGAGCGCGCTCAGTCTACTAGTTCCAAACCCACCGGTGCGCTCCGGATATAGTTTCAAACCACGAGCGCGCTCAGCTCTACTAGTTCCACAACCCACGAGACGCGTTCCGTCTATAGTTCTCACAAGCCACCGAGCGCGCTCAGTCTACTAGTTTCCACACCCACCGAGCGCGTTTCCGTCTACTAGTTCCACAAACCCACCGAGCGCGCTCAGTCTACTAGTTCTACAAGCCACCGAGCGCGCTCAGTCTACTAGTTCCACAACCCACTCAGCGCGTTCCGTCTACTAGTTCCACAACCCACCGAGCGCACTCAGCCTACTAGTTCACAAAGCCCACCGAGCGCGCTCAGTCTACTAGTTTCAACAACCCCGAACTGCGCGTTCCGTCTACTAGTCCACAACCCACCGAGCGCGTTGCTCTACTGTTCCACAACCCACGAGCGTGCTCAGTTACTAGTTCTACAAGCCCACCCGAGCGCGACTCAGTCTACTAGTTTCCACAAACACCGAGCGCGTTACGTCTACTAGTTCCACAACCCACAGCGCGTTCCGTCTACTAGTTCCACCACCACCGAGCGCGTTCCTCTACAAGTTCCACAAACCCACCGATGCAGCGCTCACGGTCTACTAGTTTACACAACACCCAGCGCGTTCCGTATACTAGTTCACACAAACCCACCGAAGCGCGCGCTCTAGTTCTACTCTTCCCACCCGTTCTATCTATGTATTTATTGACCCAATGGAAACTTTTGCCTTTGCTTTGTCTGAACTATATGGGCGCCTTTCAATACAGGTTGGGGAGCCACTCACTGAGATCCAGCGTGGAGGGGGGGTAGTGGTAGGCACGTTGGTACGCGATAAGGTTGATCTCGCGCTGTCTCTGCTGTTGCTGCACGCGCAGTTTGGCACGGCGGTGGCGATAGGCACAGCAGCAGCTGAGAAGGATCAGTACAGTCCATAGGAGCCAGAACCCTGTAGGGGACAGATCAAGGTTAGTGAGGATAGTACAGGGAGAGACGAGAGAGACAGTACAGAGAGACAGAGAGAGACAGAGACAGAGAGAGACGGAGAGAGGGACAGGACCAGAGAGAGACGAGAGAGACAGAGACAGAGAGAGACGAGAGAGACAGTACAGGGAGAGACGAGAGAGACAGTAGGGAGAGACGAGAGAGACCAGTACCAGGGAGAGACGAGCGGAGACAGTACAGGGAGAGACGAGAGAGACAGTACAGGGAGAGACGAGAGAGAGAGATTACACTCACACCACAGCTCGTAATAGTAGGTACAGCAACCGGTCTCCCCGCAGCAGTGTCCTGTGTCACACACATAGGGACGGTTATTTACACCTGGACAGTGCTCCCGAGCCTGCTGGAATACATAGAAAAGGCCCAGGTTACCATACTGACCTTTAACACGTTCACTTTCTGCCACTACTACAGAGGAGGATCCGCAGACAACAGACTGTCCACTGCAGGCACCCTGGTACCACACCTCTTACCAATTATACCACTTATGTATTATAAGGGACCAGTATTGGAGGGCTGGCTGTGACACTGGGTGATTAGTGAACTGGAGGGCTGGCTGTGACACTGGGTGATTAGTGAACTGGAAGGCTGGCTGTGACACTGGGTGATTAGTGAATTGGAGGGCTGGCTGTAAACAGTGATGGGGGTCCCGGATATGAACATTGATAGGGTGGGATGTCTGTATAAAGCAAGTAAATTACAATTGTGATCTTCCCTCTATCCTGAGTTAGGTGTGGTTCTTCTCTTTTGAAGTTCAGCACTGACAGTGGAGCTCAGAAGAGTTCCTTTAAAGATATGAATCTCTGCCTCTGTAGGTTCGTCACTCTATCCTATCCAATTGGCTAGTGGAATTGAGAAATCTGATTGGTCATTCCTGCTCTTCTACGATACAATCTGCTCTGTGATTTGCTTGCAGCATAGTTGTGTTGCATTTCTCAGGTTAGGCTGTGTGTTGGGCAATCACTAAATTCACCATCAGCATATAGGTCACATCACATTTAACCTTTAATGAAAAGGGGTAGTTTGTAAAAGTTGTACAGTAGCCAGTGTTTTTTTCCCGGTCCTGAAATCTATATATACATAAACAGTTATCTGCATTCAGGGGAACCAAATAGGATAAACCTGCAGGTCTGAGAATAGACCCAGGCAATCCTGCCACAATGTGTGGTTTAAAGTAAACAGCTCCATTGGGCAACCAGAGACCCAATACGGGATCCAGATTAACATTCTATGTTCATAATTATTAGTAATTACCACAGCAAGTTCCAGATTTACAGTCGCTATGGGGTTAGGACTTGGGAGCACAGGATACTGATTAGCTTTATAGGTTATGGTGAGGTGGGATTAAAGAAGCTAAAAGCTCACCATAGAGTATAAAATAGAGCCTTCTGATAACAGAAGGTACCTCGCAGCTTCAGGTTATTATAATAGCATTTCCCTAATAATCACACAAACAACCACATATTTCTCACTCAAATGTTACCTAGAGAAATGGGTGGGAACATGCAAAGTATCATCCTTTATATCCCCTTTTATACATACTGTATACATCACTTCCTGTGTAGCATACAGAGTTTTTTTTTGATTGGCTAAGACTGTCATGTTTTACAAACAGCACATAATTGGACGTTATACTGACATTACTACTTCCTTTTAGTATTCACATGGGGACCCCTTAGCAGTCACAGGGGTGTGGTTTAACCTCCCATTTTGATTATCTCATATTAAAATAGGAATCTCAGCTCTGTAAGTAAGTTTATATATTTTGTCTTGTACCTAATATAAGTCATCGCTATACTTTATATACATTTACTGATGGTCATTTAAATGGTAATACTGAGATAGTACACACATACATATATCCTATACCCCCACCTCATTTGTAGCTCCTAAAAACTTAATGCAATCTCCTATGAAGATATAAATATGTTTCTATAATATAAAGGATGTATAATCACAAAATCTAACCCACATCGCCTGTTCTCCATCTTCAACTCCCTTCTGCGCCCCTCTCCTTTCCCTGCACTGTCCCCAGGACTTTGTGTATTACTTCCAACATAAAGTGGAGTCCATCCGCATGCAGATCTCTGGTCCTCGGGATGACTCTCAGATTATGTTGCCGTCTCCTCCCTCGTCTATTCTTGGATCTTTTACTCCTGTGACCCATTCAGAAGTCTCTTGCCTTCTTCCATCATGTCCGCACATGACCTGTCCTCTTGATCCCATGCCCTCTGTATTACTGAAGCACTGTAACCATGTGCTGCCCCCTATACTCACCCACATATTCAATGTCTCCCTTACATCTGGAATTTTCCCTTCCGTCTTTAATCATGTCCATGTTAAACCCATACCAATAAATCCCTCTCTGGACCCCTCGTTTAGCCAATTACCACCCGGTCTCTCGCTTACCGATAGCCTCGAAACTGCTAGAACGATCAGTCTTCTCCTGTATCACTAACGACCTTCATGCCCATAACCTATTGGATCCTTTACAATCTGGATTACTGAAGCTCTGTAATCACGTGCTTCCCCCTATACTCACCCACATATTCAATGCCTCCTTGACATCTGGAATTTTACCGTCTCATTCTTACCAATAGCTTACTAAACTTACTCTGTATCTAATACTAGCAATTCCTCTTCTCCGGTTCCTCTTGGTGTGGGGGTCCTGCTGGGGTCTGTTCCTGGACCCTTATTGTTTTCCCTCTACACTATTTCCTTGGGAGATGTCATTAGCTCTTCTGGCTTCAACTATCATTTATATGTAGACGATACACAAATCTACTTGTCAACACCAACGATAAGGACAACGCATCAGAATCGCACACCCATTCATGTGGGCGATTCTAATGCATTTTGCTCAAGCGATTTTGCCATTTTCCTTTATCCAAAAATGGTGAACGCATGTGTTGACAAAATGGAAATGTACGCGCAATGGAAACCGCGGAAATTTTTGCGTTCACACGATTTCCATTATAACCAAATCGCATGCGCAATCGCAAAAAAACACGCAACTGTGGCCTAGCCGTAACTCCCGTCATCCAATCACGTGCACGTGTTCTTTGATGTCCTCCCGTCATCCAATCAAATGACTCTCCCGCATAGCTCATCCCGGCATCCAATCACGTGTCTCCGCCTGCCTCCCGACATCCAATCACGTGTCTCCTCCTGGATGTCTCAACGCTACCTCAAATTAAATCTTTCTAAAACTGAACTGATTGTTTCCACCTAAACCTGGTCCTGTCCCATTTTCTCCATCTCTGTTGACAATCCCCCCATTTCCCCTACCAATCGGCATGCTGCCTATGGTAATTATCACTCCTCTCCTCTCCTTCTCTAACCACAGTACCTATGTTGCAAAACCTGCGCTTCTTCCTTCACAATATAGCCATCCGCAGGTTCCTTTCTCTCCCGACCACAGCTATGCTTATACATGCTCTCATCCTATCGCCCTGGACTATTGTACCACTACCTACTGGTCTTCCTGCTTTCACCTCTCTCCCCTTCAGTCTATAATTAACTCTGCCACACGTTTGTTTTCACTGTTCTAATAACCAGATCCCGAATTCCGTACCGGACAACAACCTGGCTCCCCGTTAAACAGCTCATTGTAATATAATCCTTCTACTAACATTTAATCCCTTCGCTCTGCTGCTCCTCCTTATATTTCCTCTCTAGTCTCCCCATATGTTCCTGTCCGTACCCTCCGCTCATCACGAAACCAGCTCCTGTACAGACCCCCCACTCGTACTGCTCCCTCTCGCCTTAAACCTCCATCTCTCTGAACTCTATTCCCCTCTATCTACGTCCAGAAACCTCATCAGGTTTAAAATTCTACCCTTACATCCTCCTACGGTAACCAGCACATATTGGTATCTCATGATATATCACCCTTACATCCTACCTATCCGGTACCAGCACAGTATATGTACTCTAATATCATATGATGATAATCTACCCTGACATCCTACCTATCCGGTACCAGCACAGTAATGGTATCTATATACTATATTGATAAATCTCCCTTACTCCTACCATCCGGTAACCAGCACAGTATATGGTATCTATAATCTAATATGATATCACCCTTACATCCTACCGATTCCGTAACCATGCACAGTATATGGTATCTTATCATATATAGTTGCCACTGTGCGTGGTAGGTTTGTACAGGGTATATTTTCAATATATATATATATCTACCCTACATCCTACCTATCCGGTAAACCAGCACTATATTGTATCTAAATATATCTAATATATGATAAATCTACCCTACATCCTACCTATCCGGTAACCAGCACAGTATATGATATCTATATATCTATATAGGATAAATCTACCCTTACATCCTACCTATCGGTACCACACAGTTTTATGGTATCTATATATGATAAATCTACCTTACATCCTACCATCCGGTAACCAGCACAGTATATGTATCTATATCTATATATGATAAATCGCTACCCTTACACCCTACCATCCGGTAACACACAGTATATGGTATCTATATATCTCTATATGATAAATCTACCCTTACATCCTACCTATCCGGTACCAGCACAGTATATGGATCTATATATCTATAAATGATAATCTACCCTTACATCCTACCTATCGGTAACCAGCACAGTATATGTATCTATAGATCGTATATGAAAATTCTACCCTTACACCTACCTATCTGGTAACCAGCCAGTTTGTACTATATATGATAATCTACCCTTACATCCTACCTATCCGGTAACCAGCACAGTATATGGTATCTATATATCTATATATGATAAATCTACCCTTACATCCTACTCTCCGGTAACCAGCACAGTATATGATATATTCTATATATGATAATCTACCCTTACATCCTACCTATCCGGCAACCACACAGTATATGGTATCTATATATCTATATATGATAAATCTACCTTACATCCTACCAATCGGTAACCAGCACAGTATATGATATCTATAATGATCGAACTACCCTTACATCCTACCTATCCGTAACCAGCACAGTATATGGTTCTATATATCTATATATGATAAATCTACCCTTACATCCTACCTATCCGGTAACGCACAGTATATGTATCTACTATATCTATATATGATAAATCTACCCTTACATCCTACCTACCGGTAAACCAGCACAGTATATGGTATCTATATTGAAATCTACCCTTCACTCCTACCTATCCGGTAACCACCACAGTATATGGTATCTATACATCTATATTATAAATCTACCCTTACATCCTACCTATCCGTAACCAGCACAGTAATATGGTATCTAATCTATATATAATAAATCTACCCTTACATCCTACCTATCCGGTACCAGCACAGTATATGGTATCTAACATCTATATATGATAAATCTCCCTATACATCCTACCTATCCGTAACCAGCACAGTATATGGTATCTTATACTCTATAATTGATAAATCTACCCTTACATCCTACCTATCCGGTAACCAGCACAGTATTGGTATCTATAATCTATATATGATAAATCTACCCTTCATCCTACCTATCCGGTAACCAGCACAGTATATGTGTTCTATAATCTAATATGATAAATCTACCCTTACATCCAACTACCGGTAACCACAACAGATATGTATCTATATCTATATATGATAAATCTACCCTAACATCCTACCTATCCGGTAACCAGCACAGTATATGGTTCTATACATATCTATGATAAATCTACCCTTACATCCTACCTACCGGTAACCAGCACAGTATATGGTATCTATATATCTACATATGATAAATCTACCCTTACATCCTACCTATCCGTAGGACCAGCACAGTATTGGTATCTATATATCTTATATGAAAATCTACCCTTACATCCTACCTATCTGGTAACCAGCACCGTAATGGTATCTATATATCTATATTATAAATCTACCCTTACATCCTACTATCTGGTACCAGCACAGTATAGGTATCTATATTCTATACTATCTACCCTTACATCCTACTACGGTAACCACACAGTATATGGTATCTAATATCTATATATGAAATCTACCCTTACTCCACCTATCCGGTAACCAGCACAGTATATGTACTATATATCATATTGATCTACCTTATCCTACCTATCGGTAACCGACAGAATATGGTACTATATTCTATAATTAAATCTACCCTACATCCTACCTATCTGTAACCAGCACGTATATGATATCTATATTATGATAAATCTACCCTTACATCCTACCTATCCGTAACCAGCACAGTATATGTATCTTATATCTATATATGATAAATCTACCTTACATCCTACCTATCCGGTAACCAGCACAGTATATGGTATCTATATATCTATATATGATAATCTACCCTTACATCCTACCTATCCGGTAACCAGCACGTATATGGTATCTATAATCTATATATGATAAATCTACCCTTACATCCTACCTATCGGTAACCAGCACAGTATATGGTATCTATATATCTATATATGATAAATCTACCTTACTCCTACCTATCC
Organism: Hymenochirus boettgeri; assembly: GCA_019447015.1. Lineage (NCBI taxonomy): Eukaryota > Metazoa > Chordata > Amphibia > Anura > Pipidae > Hymenochirus > Hymenochirus boettgeri. The sequence continues at coordinate 46,974 of JAACNH010000714.1, forward strand.
GTAACCACACAGTATATGGTATCTATATATCGATATATATAATCTACCCTTACATTCCTACCTATCCGGTAACCAGCACAGTATATGTATCTATAATTATATATGATAAATCTACCCTTACATCTACCTATCCGTAACCGCACAGTATATGTATCTATAATCTATATATGATAAATCACCCTTACATCCACCTATCCGTAACAGCACAGTAATGGTATCTATACACTATATTGATAAATCTACCCTTACTCCTATATCGGTAACCAGCACTTATGGTATCTATATATGATAAATCTACCCTTACATCCTACCTATCCGGTAACCACACAGTATATGGTATCTATCATCTATATATGATAATCTACCTTACATCCTACCTATCCTAACCGCACAGTATATGGTATCTATACATCTAATATGATAAATCTACCCTTACATCCTCCATCCGGTAACAGCACAGTATATGGTATCTATATATCTATATATGATAAATCTACCTTACTCCTACCTATCCGGTAACCACACATGTATATAGTATCTATATATGATAAATCTACCCTTACATCCTACCTATCCGGTAACCACCAGTATATGGTATCTATATATCTATTATGATAATCTACCCTTACTCCTACCTATCGGTAACCAGCACAGTATATGGTATCTATATACTCTATATATGATAATCTACCTTACATCCTACCTATCCGGTAACCAGCACAGTATATGGTATCTATACATCTATATATGATAAATCTACCTACATCCTACCTATCCGTAACCACGACATATATGTATTTATATATCTATATATGATAAATCTACCCTTACATCCTACCTATCCGGTAACCAGCACAGTATATGGTATCTATAATCTATAATGATAAATCTACCCTTACATCCTACCTATCCTTAACCAGCACAGTATATGGTATCTATATATCTATATATATAAATCTACCCTTACATTCCTACCTATCCGTAACCAGCACAGTATATGGTATCTTATATCATATGATAAATCTACCTTCATCTACCTATCCGGTAACCAGCACAGTATATGGTATCATATACATCATTATGATAATCTACCCTTACATCTACCTATCGGTAACCAGCACAGTATATGATATCTATATATCTATATATGATAAATCTACCCTTACATCCTACCTATCCGGTAAGCCACACAGTATATGGTATCTATATACTATATATGATAAATCTACCCTACATCCTACCTACTCGGTAACCAGCACAGTATATGGATCTATATATCTATATTGATAATCTACCTTACATCCTACCTATCGGTAACCAGCACAGTATATGGTATCTATATATATATATCTACCCTTACATCCTACCTATCCGGTAACCAGCACAGTATATGGTATCTATATATCTAAGTTAGATCATCTACCCTTACATCCTACCTACGTACCAGCACAGTATATGGATCTATAGATCTTATATATGATCATCTACCTTACATCCTACCTATCCGGTAACCAGCACAGTATAGGTATCTATATATCTATTATGATAAATCTACCTTACATCTACCTATCGGTAACCAGCACAGTATATGATTATCTATATGATGTAAATCTACCCTTACACCTACCTACGTAACCAGCACAGTATATGGTATCTCTATATATCTATATATGATAAATCTACCCTTACATCCTACCTATCGGTAACCAGCACAGTATTGGTATCTATATATCTATATATGATAAATCTACCTTACATCCTACCTATCGGTAACCAGCACAGTATGGATTATATCTATAATGATAAATCTACCCTTACATCACTACCTATCGGTACCAGCACAGTATTGGTATTATAATCTATATATGATAAATCTACCTTACATCCTACCTATCGTAACCAGCACAGTATATGGTATCTATATACTATATATGATAAATCTACCCTTACATCTACCTATCCGGTAACCAGCACAGTATGGTTTATACCTCTATATATGATAAATCTACCTACATCCTACTATCCGGTAACCGCACAGTATTATGATCTATAAATCTATAATGATAAATCTACCTTACATCCTACCTATCGGTAACCAGCACAGTATATGGTATCTATATATCTATATATGATAAATCTACCTACATCCTAACCTATCCGGTAACCAGGCACAGTATAGAGTTATCTATATTGTATAAATCTACCCTTACATCCTACCTATCGGTAACCAGCACAGTATATGATATCTATATATGTAAAATCTACCCTTAACTCCTACTATCCGTAACCAGCACAGTATATGATTATAATACATATACGTCTGTACTCGAAGTATAGTATATTATCTATATGATATTATATGATAAATCTACCTACATCCTACCTATCCGGTAACCAGCACAGTTATGGTATCTATATATCTATATATGATAAATCTACCCTTACATCCTACTATCGTAACCAGCACAGTATATGGATATCTTGATATGATAATCTACCTTACATCCTACCTATCCGGTAACCAGCACAGTATATGGTATCTATATATTATAATGATATACCCTTACATTCCTACCTATCCGGTAAACAGCACAGTATATGATCTATATATATAAATCTACCCTACATCCTACCTATCTGGTAACCAGCACAGTATATGGTATCTATATATGATAAAATCTACCCTTAATCCTACCATCCGGTAACCACACAGTATATGGTATCTATATATCTATATATACAATCTACCCTTACATCCTACCTATCCGGTAAACCAGCACAGTATATGGTATCTATATATCTATTAATAAATCTACCTTACATCCTACCTATCCGTAACCAGCACGTATATTGATATCTATTATCTATATATGATAAATTACCCTTACATCCTACCTATCTGTACCAGCACAGTATATGGTATCTATATATCTATATATGATAATCTACCCTTACATCCTACCTATCGGTAACCAGCACAGTATATGGATTATATATATAAATCTACCTTACATCCTACCTATCGAACCAGCCAGTATATGGTATCTATATATATATGAAATCTACCCTTACATCCTACCTATCTGGTACCAGCACAGTATATGGTATCTATATATGATAAATTCTACCCTTACATCCTACTATCCGGTAACCAGCACGAAAGTAATGAATCTATATATGATAAATCTACCTTACATCCTACCTATCCGGTAACCAGCACAGTATTATGATATCTATATATCTATATATGATAAATCTACCCTTACATCCTACCTATCCGGTAACCAGCACAGTATATGGTATCTATATATCTATATATGATAAATCTACCCTTACATCCTACTATCCGGTAACCAGCACAGTAATGGTACTATATATGTATCATATATAAATCTACCTTACATCCTACCATCCGGTAACAGCACAGTATCTGTATCTATACATCTATATAGATCAATCTCCCTGACATAACACCAAGTCAAGGGATACAAAGTACAAAGACCCCCCACACCCACAATAAGGCAATTAATAGTGGTAATTGATAATGGTAATTAGTGGCAATTAATAATGGTAATTAGTGGTAATTAAAAATGTTAATTAGTACTAATTAGTGGTAATTAATTAATGTTAATTAGTATTAATTAGTGGTAACTAATAATGTTAATCAGTACTAATTAGTGGTAATTAATAATGTTAATTAGTACTAATTAGTGGTAATTAATCATGTTAATTAGTACTAATTAGTGGTAATTAATCATGTTAATTAGTACCAATTAGTGGTAATTAATTAATGTTAATTAGTGGTAATTAGTGTTAATAAAATGTTAATTGGTGGTAATTAATTAATGGTAATTAGTATTAATTAGTGGTAATTAATAGTTAATAAGTAATAATTGGTGGTAATTAATAATGTTAATTAGTTCTAATTAGCAGTAATTAATTAATGTTAATTAGTATTAATTAGAGGTAATTAAAATGTTAATTAGTACTAATGTGTGGTAATTAATTAATGTTAATTAGTATTAATTAGTGGTAATTAATAGTTAATTAGTAATAACTGGTAGTAATTAATAATGCTAATTAGTAATAGAGGTAATTAATAATTGGTGGTAATTCATGTTAATTAGTACTAATTAGTGATAATTAATGGTAATTAGTATTAATTAGTGATACTTTATAGTTAATAATTAATAATTAGTGGTAATTAGTAATGTTAATTAGTAATAATTAGTGGTAATTAATAATGCTAATTAGTGATAATTACAGGTAATTAATCGTGGTAATTAGTAATAATTGGTGGTAATTGTCCCCTTGATAAGTCAAGGGATACAAATTACAAAGAGGTCTGTGTCTGCGCCATCTGATTGGTTAAAAACTAGAAAGCCCCTCCCATTGGTTAAACTCACCACGCAGAAGGCGGGGCTTCCCCGTTCCTCATTCTAATAACATAATCCCACCCCTGGATGTTCCAGTGGGAGGGGTCACTCACCTTGCATCATATAATGTGCCCTATGATAGGCCACCTTGCATCATATAATGTGCCCTATGATAGGCCACCTTGCATCATATAATGTGCCCTATAATAGGCCACCTTGCATCATATAATGTGCCCTATAATAGGCCACCTTGCATCATATAATGTGCCCTATAATAGGCCACCTTGCATCGCATTCAATATAATGGTACCCTATAATAGGCCACCTTGCATCATATAATTGTGCCTATAATAGGCCACCTTGATCATATAATGTGCCCTATAATAGGCCACCTTGCATCATATTAATGTGCCTATAATAGGCGGACCACTTGCATCATATAAATTGCCCTATAGCTAGGCCACACCTTGCATCATATAATGTGCCCTATAATAGGCCACCTTGCATCATATAAGTTGCCCTATAATAGGCCACTTGCATCATATAAGTGCCCTATAATTGGCAACTTGCATCAATAAGTGCCCTATAATAGGCCACCTTGATCATTATAACTGCCTATAATAGGCCTGCATCATATAATGTGCCTATAATAGGCCACCTTGCTCATATAAGTGCCCTATAAAGGCCACCTTGCATATATAAAGGGCCCTATAATAGGCCACCTTGATCATATAATAGTGCCCTATAAGGCCACCTTGCATCATATAAGTGCCCTATAATAGGCCACCTTGCATCATATAATAGTGCCCATAATAGGCCACCTGATATAAACGTGCCTATAATAGGCCACCTTGCATCATATACGTGCCTTATAATTAGGCCACTGCATAATATAATGTGCCCTATAATAGGCACACTTGCATCTATAAGTGCCCTATAATAGGCCACCTGCATCATATATAATGGCCCTATAATAGGCCACCTTGCATCATATAATGTGCCCTCTATAGGCCACCTTGCATCATATAATATACCCTATAATAGGGCCACCTTTGAATCATATATATACAACTATAATAGGCCACCTTGCATCATATAATGTTGCCTATAATAGCCACCTTGCATCATATAATGTGCCCTATAATAGGCCACCTTGCATCATATAATGTGCCTATAATAGGCACCATTGCATCATTTTAATATAGGCCCTTCTAATAGCCCACCTTGCATCATTATATACCCTATAATAGGCCATCATTGCCTAATCTTAATATACCTATAATAGGCCACCTGCATCATATAATGTGCCCTATAATAGGCCACCTTGCATCCTATAACGTGCCCTATAATAGGCCACCTTGCATCATATAATGTGCCCTATAATAGGCCACCTTGCATCATATAACGTGCCCTATAATAGGCCACCTTGCATCATATAATATACCCTATAATAGGCCACCTTGCATCATCTAAAGTGCCCTGTTTTATGTTATACGACCTATAATTACCACTGGTTTAGGAATGTCTGATCTATATGGGGCACAGGGACCCCCCGGAATTATAAAAAAACAGGCAAATTGCAAGTCTCCGTTTATCCCTGTTGGAATACATGTCCTTAGCCTATAGATCCAATATAGCGCTCTCTTTCAGCGCTGACCTTTCTGGTTGGCCGTTCAATATTGCCCTTCTGTGTTCTTCAATCCGACTGGACCAAGGGCGCGAAACGTCTTCCCCGCGTATTACATTCACATGGAATTAGATAAATAACATGTTTACTCTGGCAAGATATAAATTCATTAACTTAAATATTTTTTTTTTAAATCCCTCCTTGTGGAGGTGTTTATTGGTTAAACAAAACATCACAATACACGGTTGTTGGAGATATACATTGGGTCTACATATCGTTGTTAAATAATGAATACAGCATTTTCAGTCTGTTCGGCTTTATGGTCAGCTATGTCAGATATCGGATATTAGTAAGAATCTATTCCTTTGTTAGGTTTAGTTGCATTATATATTATAACCTACCCCTGTAGTGGATTCTATGGGAGGAACTGTAAGATTATAGCCTTATAACTTACAGTTCAGGAGGAGAAGAAGAACCAGAAGCCAAAAAGAGGTAGGTTAAATAAATAATGCACCCCCAAATGTAAATTATAAGGATATTAGAAGTCACCTTGGAGTTCGTGCCCTGTATAAAAGGTACTCGGCCTGCGGCCTTGTTTTTATATGGTCACGGAATCCTCCGGTGACTTCTAATATCCTTATAATTTACAGTTGGGGGTGCATTATCCACTATATAAACCAGTGTTGTTGGGGGGTGTGTGTGGTACTGGGTTGGTCCTTATATGTTTTCCCTTACAGTTTAGGGTTATACCTTGGTAGCTTATTTTGTTTGGTTTGGTGATCAGTCATTACACGTCTTGCGCCGAGGCTTCCCATTGCCCCAGATATGGTATATTTGGTGGGAAAGCCTCTGTTAGTATATATTATTTTTTGTATGTCAGGGTAGAGTTGATTGCGGCTTTCATGAGGCCAGAGTTGTTGGTGTTGTCTCGATCCATGTTTGGCTATGGATAGTGTCTCGTTAAGGAATATGTGTGTGTATTTGTCTATTGATAAGTATTCCGTGTAGTAGACATGCCTTAGGGTCCAATCCAACAGGTGAACCCATTTGGTCTTGTAAAAATAATTGCCAGTATCCTTGTAGGTGTGGGCACTCCCATAACATGTGGAAATAAGTTCCGGGTGTGTTGACGCATTTTGGGCAGTTGGATTCGTAGTTAGATGTATATTGGCGATTCGGATCGGGGTAGAGTATGCTCTGTGGAGAATGATATGGGTGATTCTGTCTGAAGCTTTGGGTGAGGTCTTTTTGGTGGCATCAGGACATCATTTGGATTTGGCCAAGGTCTTTTTCCAGGATGGTTTTTTTTTCCCCATGCTCCAGTTCTAGCTCGGTTATTATTGTGTATAGGGTAGAAATGTGTGGGGTTTGGAGGTTCCCACGATTGGATTGGGAGTTAGGCTTGGGGTGTCTTCCAATTGGCATTGAGCGTATTTAATTGTAGATATTTGAATAGGAAGTTACTTGGGAGTTTGAATTCTTCTTTTAGTTCTGCGAATGGTTTTATATCTGTTCCCTCAGGATATGAGATAGCCTCGTTATGTCTGTACCATGTTTCGGGTGGTGGCACTGTGAGGAATTCGGGAAGTAATCTATTGTACCATATGGGGGTATGCTTGTTGATTATGGTCTTAAGTGCCAGGTCCCAAATTTTAATGCTTGGGTTAGTAAGTTGTGGGCTTTTTGTGGTGGAGAGCCCCGGAAGCCCCTAGAAAGGAGGTATGTGGGGGATCATTGAAGCATTCGGAAATCCGGCCAATGTTAAGAATCTTTCAGGGTTATCATGAGACTATGCTTGTAAGTGGGGACAATTGGGAGGCGATATATAAATGTTTAAAGTTGGGAGGGCTAGTCCTCCTAGTTCTGGGGGTGTGTTGTAATATAGACCAGTTCAATTTGCGTCTACCAGATCCCCATATAAATGGTCTGAGGAGGGAATCTAGTATTTGAAGTACTTGAGGGGGATTAAAATTGGTGAATGCCATAGTACATATAATATTTTTGGTAGCAGGATCATCTTTATATGCCCACTCGCCCTGCAACCCAAGGGGCAGTTGGACCATACTTGGATTTTTTGCTTGACCAATGTGAGAAGAGGCTCTATATTGAGGTTTATATAGTCTCGGGGTGTTCTGGACACGGTAAGTCCCAGGTATTTTATTGTATTAGCTCGTGCCAGTGGGATTGGGCGGTCTATTTTTCTTGGTGGGAAAGTGTCCAGTGGCAGGATTTGGGATTTGCCCAGTTGATTTGAGGCCTGAATATTTGCCGTAGTGTCTATAGTGTCAAGGGCAGTAACCAAAGATGGGCCTTGGTTGCCAGATATAGTAACATGTCGTCGGCGTATTCCTCCTGTCCTTCAGCTTAGTCCGTTACTCCTGGGTGTGTCAGAGTTGGTGGCTGCTAGTGGCTCTACTGCCAGGGGGGGTATAGAAGAGGGGATAGTCGGCAACCCTGGCACGTCCCTCTGGTTAGTGGGAATATATCGGAGGTCCATCCATTAACTAGGGCTCTGCTCGTGGGGGAGTATAGTAGCTGGATCCATCTGGTTAGGTTTGGGCCGAAGCCGAATTGGTTCAGTGCTTGCCATAGGAAGGGCCATTCCACTGATCAAATGCACGGGCCGCATCCGACTGACCACACATATTGTCGTGCGGTGCTTGTGTGTTTAATATAATCTTCCTGTGTTGTATGTTGTATTTTTCCGGGGATGAACCCGGATTGGTCCAGGTGGATGAGGGATTTGATTACTGTATTTAGTCGGAGAGAAAGTAATTTTGCAAGAATTTTTATATCGACTTGTAGTAATGAGATGGGGCGGTACGATTCGGGGAGTTCTGGGTCTTTCCCGGTTTTGGGATGAGCACTATAAGTGCTTGTGACATGGAGTCAGGTAAGGTTGCTGTATCGAACATGTAGTTGTATAGGTTTAAAGTTTTGGGGATATAACTTATGTATTGCGAACTCTCTGTGGGGAGTCCGTCCTGGGGTTTTGTTCTGGCCAGGAGAGAGATGTCTAATGGGATTGGTAATGGGGTCTTCCATTGTCTGGCGTTCGGTGTTGGACAGTCGGGGAAGTGTTTTTTTTTAAAACATTTCTTTTTATTGAATTTTGCATATATTTTTATACACAGCTGAAGAAAACAAAGAAAACAATACTAATGGGCAATTTAAATTGCCATGAAAATTATGATTATGTATTCGTGTCATCGATAACATTTATTATTTGTGCACAGAGTTAATTCTGAACCAGGAAAAAGTTGACATTCAATGAGTTTTTATATATCTTAGGGCCACCCTTCAGTGGTGTCACACAGGTGAATATATATATCTCGGGTCCCCATGTCTGAGCTTCCACCCCTATTCCGGGGTTTAGCTATTTCAAGGTTGATTTGGTGATAGGTTTCCCATTTTGGGTGTGCGTTAGGGTTGAGTTCCACATACATCGATCTAGGGTCGATATACCAATACTCCCATTTTCTATAAAATGGACGAATTGACCCTGGGAACATGCAAATGTTTTTTCGTAATACATATTGTTTGTTAGACAGGTATATAGTTCTTTTTTTTGTTTCCAGTACTTACCAATAAGATTTTCATAGTTGTGAATGAGTGGTATATAATACTTTTTTGGTTTTCTGGGAAGGCTTGTATTCCAATATTCAGCAGTGTTAGAGCTGGATTTAACCTTATATTGATTTTATTAAATAGTGTTTATGAAATACTCCATCTCATCCATGTCCTTTAATTTTAGGACACATATATGTAGGAAGGATCCTTGATGTCCACAGTCCCTCCAGCATAAGGGGATAGTAGTTGGGAAACCAATTTGATAGCAATTTGGGGGTCTCTGTGGAATCTGTATATGATTTTTTTGTTGATTTCCCAGTGGGTAATGCATTTGGTAAGTTTGAGAATATAGTTTGTTAGCTTCCGTCCATTGTTCCTGTGAAAGATTCATTTGCAGATCTTTAGCCCAGGATTTATAGTGTTGGTCTCTTCGTAATGTTTTATTGTTAAGTTGGAGATATCTTTGGATATTGTTTTTTTTTTGGATTCTAATGGTAACAAGGTTTATTAGAGTTGGTGATCTTGTTCATCGGTGGGACGGTGGGTGTGTTGGTAGTCGTGTAGATTCCCGTTTTTCATAAGATTTCCTATATAATCAATTCCATGGTCCATCCATATTTTGATATTAATATTTGGTATGGAGAGCTGCAATGACGAAGAGGCAGAGATTGAAAATATTTGGTTGTAGCTTATGGGAATTTATCAGACTTCTCCAGACTTGTAATGATGTTTTATTGAGATTAATTGGTTTGGTGGAGTTTTTCCTCTAGTACGATATGGCAAACATTGTGTTTAGTTGTATATTTGGAGTGAATAATTTTCGATTTGTATCCAGTTTTTGTTGGGTTTGTGTTGTCCACCAGTATCTCAGTGTGTTCTAGTATGGGATAAGTAGGTAGTCTCTTATTCTGGGTAGAGCTATCCCTCTGCTTGTTTGGATTTGGTTAATAATGCCATCTTTATTCTAGGTTTTTGGCCATTCCAGATAAATGATGAAATTAGACTATCCAGTTTGTGAAGGTCCGTTAATGTGCAATGGTGGCCTAGTGTACTGAGGGCACATTTATGATGCAAGTGGCCTATTATAGGGTATATTTTATGATGCAAGGTGGCCTTATAGGGTATATGATATGATGCAGTGTCCTATTATAGGGTATTATATATGCAAGGTGCCTATTATGGGCAATTATATGATGCAAGGTGGCCTATTATGGCACATTATATGATGCAAGGTGCCTATTATAGGGCACTTATATGATGCAAGGTGGCCTATTATAGGCACATTATATGAATGCAAGGTGGCCTATTATAGGGTCACATTATATGATTGCAAGTGGCCTATTATAGGGTAATATTATATGATGCAAGTGGCCTATTATAGGGCACTTATATGATGCAAGGTGGCCTATTATAGGGCACATTATATGATGCAAGGTGGCCCTATATGGCCACATTATATGATGCAAGGTGGCCTAATAGGGCACATTATTATTGCAAGGTGGCCTATTATAGGGTATCATTATATGATGGCAAGGTTTGGCCTATATATGGTATATTATATGATGCAAGGTGGCCTATTATAGGGCATACGTCCCTATAATAGGCCACCTTGCATCATCTAAAGTGCCCTGTTTTATGTTATACGACCTATAATTACCACTGGTTTAGGAATGTCTGATCTATATGGGGCACAGGGACCCCCCGGAATTATAAAAAAACAGGCAAATTGCAAGTCTCCGTTTATCCCTGTTGGAATACATGTCCTTAGCCTATAGATCCAATATAGCGCTCTCTTTCAGCTGACCTTTCTGGTTGGCCGTTCAATATTGCCCTTCTGTGTTCTTCAATCCGACTGGACAAAGGGCGAAACGTCTTCCCCGCGTATTACATTCCACATGGAATTAGATAAATAACATGTTTACTCTGGCAAGATATAAATTCATTAACTTTAAATATTTTTTTTTTTAAATCCCCTCCTTGTGGAGGTGTTTTTATTGGTTAAACAATAACATCACAATACACGGTTGTTGGAGATATACATTGGGTCTACATATCGTTGTTAAATAATGAATTACAGCATTTTCAGTCTGTTCGGCTTTATGGTCAGCTATGTCAGATATCGGATATTAGTAAGCATCTATTCCTTTGTTAGGCATTATATTGTTCCATATTATTATTATAACCTACCCCTGTAGTGGATTTCTATGGGAGGAACTGTAAGATTATAGCCTTATAATCTTACAGTTCCAGGAGGAGAAGAAACCAGAAGCCACAAAGAGGTAGGTTATAATAAATAATGCACCCCCAACTGTAAATTATAAGGATATTAGAAGTCACCTTGGAGTTCCGTGCCCTGTATAAAAGGTACTCGGCCTGCGGCCTTGTTCTTTTATATGGTCACGGAACTCCTCGGTGACTTCTAATATCCTTATAATTTACAGTTGGGGGTGCATTATCCACTATATAAACCAGTGTTTGTTGGGGGGTGTGTGTGGTACTGGGTGGTCCTATATTGTTTTCCCTTACAAGTTTAGGGTTATACCTTGGTAGCTTATTTGTTTGGTTTGGTGATCAGTCATTACACGTCTTGCGCCGAGGCTTCCCATCTGCCCCAGATCTTGGTATATTTGGTGGGAAAGCCTCTGTTAGTATATATTATTTTTTTGTATGTCAGGGTAGAGTTGATTGCGGCCTTCCATGAGGCCAGAGTTGTTGGTGTTGTCTCGATCCATGTTTCGGCTATGGATAGTGTCTCGTTAAGGAATATTGTTGTGTATTTGTCTATTGATAAGTATTCCGTGTAGTAGACATGCCTTAGGGTCCAATCCAACAGGTGAACCCATTTGGTCTTGTAAAAATTAATTGCCAGTATCCTTGTAGGTGTGGGCACTCCCATAACATGTGGAAATAAGTTCCGGGTGTTTGACCGCATTTTGGGCAGTTGGATTCGTAGTTAGATGTATATTTGGCGATTCGGATCGGGGTTAGATATGCTCTGTGGAGAATGTATATTAGGGTGATTCTGTCTGAAGCTTTGGGTGAGGTCTTTTTTGGTGCCATCAGGACATCATTTGTGATTTGGCCAAGGTCTTTTTCCCAGGATGGTTTTTTTTCCCCATGCTCCAGTTCTAGCTCGGTTATTATTGTGTATAGGGTAGAAATGTCGGGGTTTGGAGGTTTCCCACGATTGGATTGGGAGTTAGGCTTGGTGGGTGTCTTCCAAATTGGCATTGAGCGTATTTTAATTGTAGATATTTGAATAGGAAGTTACTTGGGAGTTTGAATTCTTCTTTTAGTTCTGCGAATGGTTTTATATCTGTTTCCCTCAGGATATGAGATAGCCTCGTTATGTCTGTACCATGTTTCGGGTGGTGGCACTGTGAGGAATTCGGGAAGTAATCTATTGTACCATATGGGGGTATGCTTGTTGATTATGGTCTTAAGTGCCAGGTCCCAAATTTTTAATGCTTGGGTTAGTAAGTTGTGGGCTTTTTGTGGTGGAGAGCCCCGGAAGCCCCTAGAAAGGAGGTATGTGGGGCATCATTGAAGCATTCGGAACTCCGGCCAATGTTAAGAATCTTTCAGGGTTATCATGAGACTATGCTTGTAAGTGGGACAATTGGGAGGCGATATAGTAATGTTTAAAGTTCGGGAGGGCTAGTCCTCCTAGTTCTGTGGGTCGTTGTAATATAGACCAGTTCAATTTGCGTCTACCAGATCCCCATATAAATGGTCTGAGGAGGGAATCTAGTATTATGAAGTACTTGAGGGGGATTAAAATCGGTGAATGCCATAGTACATATAATATTTTTGGTAGCAGGATCATCTTTATTATGCCCACTCGCCCTGCAACCCCAAGGGGCAGTTTGGACCATACTTGGATTTTTTGCTTGACCAATGTGAAGAGAGGCTCTATATTGAGGTTTATATAGTCTCGGGGTGTCCTGGACACGGTAAGTCCCAGGTATTTTATTGTATTAGCTCGTGCCAGTGGGATTGGGCGGTCTATTTTTCTTGGTGGGAAGTTGTCCAGTGGCAGGATTTGGGATTTTGCCCAGTTGATTTTGAGGCCTGAATATTTGCCGTAGTTGTCTATAGTGTCAAGGGCAGTAACCAAAGATGGGCCTTGGTCTGCCAGATATAGTAACATGTCGTCGGCGTATAGTCCGACGATTTCCTCCAGTTCCTTCAGCTGTAGTCCTGTTACTCCTGGGTGTTGTCAGAGTTGGGCTGCTAGTGGCTCTACTGCCAGGGGGTATAGAAGAGGGGATAGTCGGCAACCCTGGCGCGTCCCTCTGGTTAGTGGGAATATATCGGAGGTCCATCCATTAACTAGGCCTCTGGCTCGTGGGTGGGAGTATAGTAGCTGGATCCATTTGGTTAGGTTTGGGCCGAAGCCGAATTGGTTCAGTGCTTGCCATAGGAAGGGCCATTCCACTGTATCAAATGCACGGGCCGCATCCAGACTGACCACACATATTGTCGTGCGGTGCTTGTGTGTTTAAATATAATCTTCCTGTGTTGTATGTTGTATTTTTCCCGGGGATGAACCCGGATTGGTCCAGGTGGATGAGGGATTTGATTACTGTATTTAGTCGGAGAGAAAGTAATTTTGCAAGAATTTTTATATCGACTTGTAGTAATGAGATGGGGCGGTACGATTCGGGGAGTTCTGGGTCTTTCCCCGGTTTTGGGATGAGCACTATAAGTGCTTGTGACATGGAGTCAGGTAAGGTTGCTGTATCGAACATGTAGTTGTATAGGTTTATAAGTTTTGGGGATATAACGTCTATGTATTGCGTAACTCTCTGTGGGGAGTCCGTCCCTGGGGTTTTGTTTCTGGCCAGGAGAGAGATTGTCTAATAGGGATTTGGTAATGGGGTCTTCCATTGTCTGGCGTTCGGTGTTGGACAGTCGGGGAAGTGTTTTTTTTTAAAACATTTCTTTTTTATTGAATTTTGCATATATTTTTAATACACAGCTTGAAGAAAACAAAGAAAACAATACTAATGGGCAATTTAAATTGCCATGAAAATTATGATTATGTATTCGTGTCATCGATAACATTTATTTATTTGTGCACAGAGTTAATTCTGAACCAGAAAAAGTTGACATTCAATCGAGTTTTTATATATCTTAGGGCCACCCTTCAGTGGTGTCACACAGGTGAATATATATATATCCTCGGGTCCCCATGTCTGAGCTTCCACCCCTATTCCGGGGTTTAGCTATTTCAAGGTTTGATTTGGTGATAGGTTTCCCATTTTGGGTTGCGTTAGGGTTGAGTTCCACTACATCGATCTAGGGTCGATATACCAATACTCCCATTTTCTATAAAATTGGACGAATTGACCCTGGGAACATGCAAATGTTTTTTCGTAATACATATTGTTTGTTAGACAGGTATATAGTTCTTTTTTTTGTTTTCCAGTACTTTACCAATAAGATTTTCATAGTTGTGAATGAGTGGTATATAATACTTTTTTGGTTTTCTGGGAAGGCTTGTATTCCAATATTCAGCAGTGTTAGAGCTGGATTTAACCTTATATTGATTTTAAATCAATATAAAAAGAAATACTATATATTCATCTATGTATGTATAACTCCATCTCCATCCATGTCCTTTTAATTTAAGACATTCCCACCATATATGTAGGAAGGATCCTTGATGTCCACAGTCCCTCCAGCATAAGGGTAAGTAGTTGGGAAACCAATTTGATAGCAATTTGGGGGTCTCTGTGGAATCTGTATATGATTTTTTTTGTTGATTTCCCAGTGGGTAATGCATTTGGTAAGTTTGAATATATGTTTGTTAGCTTCCGTCCATTGTTCCTGTGAAAGATTCATTTGCAGATCTTTAGCCCAGGATTTATAGTTGTTGGTCTCTTCGTATATGTTTTTATTGTTAAGTTGGAGATATCTTCTGGATATTGTTTTTTTTTTTGGATTCTAATGTTGTAACAAGGTTTATTAGAGTTTGGTGATCTTGTTCCGGGGGTTGGTTAGGGTTCCATTTTGTTTGTAGGAAGTTTCTTATTTGTAGATATGTCAAAAAATTCCTTGTTATTGATTAGGTATTTGTTCTTTATTGTATCAATTCCATGGTCCATTCTTTATTGTATCGAAAGTTAGTAGATTCCCGTTTTCATATAGATTTCCTATATAATCAATTCCATGGTCCATCCATATTTTGATATTAATATTTGGTATGGAGAGCTGCAATGACGACAGAGGCAGAGATTGAATAATATTTGGTTGTAGCTTATGGGAATTTATCAGACTTCTCCAGACTTGTAATGATGTTATTATTGAGATTAATTGGTTTGGTGGAGTTTTTCCTCCTAGTACGATATGGCCAAACATTGTGTTTAGTTGTATATTTTGGAGTGAATAATTTTCGATTTGTATCCAGTTTTTAGTTGGGTTTGTTGTTGTCCACCAGTATCTCAGTTGTTCTAGTACTGTGGATAAGTAGTAGTCTCTTATTCTGGGTAGAGCTATCCCTCCTGCTTGTTTGGATTTGGTTAATAATGCCATCTTTATTCTAGGTTTTTGGCCATTCCAGATAAATGATGAAATTAGACTATCCAGTTTTGTGAAGAAGGCGTCAGGCATGGGGACAGGCAGGGTCCTAAACTTATATAGCAATTGTGGTAACATAAACATTTTTATAACATTAACCCTATTCAGCCATGATAGATATTTAGTATTCCAGAGATGTATGTCCTTGGTTAGTTTGGGTAATGTTGTTTCGTAATTCAATTGGAATAGTTTGTCAGGATCGGAGGATAATCTTATTCCTAAGTATTCTATACTATCCTGTGCCCAAATGTATTTATATTTTGCTTTTAGAAAGATTTGTAGTGCTGCAGATGTGTTTATGTGTAATATGTGAGATTTGGAGTTGTTGACTTTATAGTATGTTATTTTGCTGAATATATTGAGTGTATGTTGTAAGTGTATTAGTGAGGTTATTGGTTTTGTGATGGCCAGTATTATATCATCTGCGTATAAACTTATTTTGTGTATTTGGTTGCCTATTTTTATTCCTTCTATATTTGGATTATTACGTATATATTCGGCTAATGGTTCAGTTAGCAAATTGAAGATGAGTGGAGATAATGGGCAACCTTGGCGTGTGCCATTAGTGATCTGGAAAGATTTTGATATCATGTTTGAGATGTATATTGTTGCAGTTGGGTTGTTGTATAGTGTCATTATTGCATTCATGATCCATCCTTTTATATTATATTTGGCTAGGGCTTCTTCCATAAAATTCCAGTTTATTCGGTCGAATGCTTTTTCCGCATCCAGTGTTATTATTAGGGTGGTTATATTTTTAATTTTGGCCCAGTTTATGATATTTATGAATCTTCTGGTGTTATCGTAGGGTTGTCTGTCATTAATGAAACCGACTTGGTCTATTGAGATCAGTTGAGATAAGTATGGCTGTAGCCGTGTTGCTATAATTTTTGCGAATATTTTTATATCTGTATTTAAGAGTGATATAGGTCTATAGTTTGTTATTGTTGCTGGGTCTTTATTTGGTTTTAGTATAGGTACGATCATAGCCTGTAACATTTCTTTGGGGAAAGTTTTTTGTGTAACTGCATCGTTAAATATTGTGTATAGGTGTGGAATTAGTATCTCATGATAAGTTTTGTAATATTCTATGGTGTATCCATCTTGTCCTGGGGATTTATTGGAGGGTGTATTAAGTATAGATCTCAATATTTCTGATTTTTGTATTGGTTTATTGATGGTCTGTAGTTGCGTTGTCGTGAGAGTTGGTAAGTTTATTGTGTCTAAGAAGTTGTTTATCTCGATCTTGGTTGGTTTGTATGTTTCGGTATCTTTTTGGAGGTTATATAGGGTTTCATAGTATTGGGCGAAGGAGTTAGCTATTTTTTGGGGGTCCGTTATTTTTTCTTTTTTATCGTTTATGGTGTATGATATTTTAGCTTTATTCTGTTTGTTTTTATATTTGTTTGCTAAGGCTTTGCTGGGTTTTGGACCTTGTGTGTAATAGGTAGCCTTTGTTCTCCTTAGTAATTTATCGTATTTGTATAAATTTAGTCGTTGTAATTGTAATTTGGTGTTATGTAGAGATTGGTATACGTCTTGTGTGGGGTTTAGTTTATATTTGTCTTCAAGAGTTTTTATTTTGTTTAGTAGATTTATTCTTTGTTCATTTCTTTTCTTTTTTTGGTATGCTGCAAGTTTGATTAAGATACCTCTAATGTATGCTTTGTGCGCATTCCATATCATAAAGGGCGAGGTCTGATCGTTATTATTAAATTCGAAATATTCGATCAGGTGATTTTTTATTTGGTCTTTGTTATATCTGTCGGAGATGAGATATGGGTTTAATCTCCATGAAATATGTGGCTGTGTTAGATTGTTTTGTTTTATTTGTAGTGTTACGGCTGCATGGTCAGATATTGTAATGTTTTTGATAGTGTTGTCCGTAATGTTCTGTAGCAGCCACTTATCTACGATAAATGTGTCTAATCTGGAGTAAGTTTTATGTGTTTTTGAGTAGTATGTATAGTCTTTATCTAATGGGTGAAATGCTTGCCATGTATCGAATAGATCCTCGTTTTTTAGTATCCTACTTAGTGTCTCTTTATTTTGAAATCTTGTTTTTGCTGTTGAGTCTGTTTCTGGGTTTATTATTGTGTTAAAATCTCCGCAGATTATTATGTTTGTGTATTGTATTTGTTTTACCTTTGTGATGATTTTCTGGATAAATCTTTGTTGGCCGGTGTTTGGTGCGTATATGTTTGCAATGCAGTACTTTATATTAATTATATGGCATACTAGGATAATATATCTGCCATTTTTGTCTATAATTGATTTCTCTAATTGGAAAGCTGTATTGTTTTTTATTGCTATCAGTACTCCTCTACTTTTTTTTAGTGCGTGATGCATAATATATGTGTGGGAATCTTTTATTTTGCATTAGTTTTTCTGTTTGTTGGGTGAGGTGTGTTTCTTGTAAGCAAAGAATGTCTATGTTATTGTTGAGTGCTTCTTTCCAAGTGGTGTGTCTTTTGAATGGGGAATTTAATCCCCTTATATTGTAGGTTTGTATCTGTATTGTCATACTGTTTTATTGGGTGGGTGAGATCGCTGTTTGTTGTGAGTTGGTGGTAATGTTCTGCTGGGTGGTCAGTATTTGCTTATTCAAATGGGTTTTGTGTAGTTCTTTTTCTTTTAGTTCAGTGTTCGGAAAACCTCTAGTGTGTTTAAAACAGAAATAATAGTAACAGTTATAACACAACAATAAAAAAAACTTTACGAACATAGGTAAGTAGTACCTATTATAGATATTCCTTCCCACACGGAGTATCTGTCTTTGTAGGAGCATTGTATACCTGTTTAGCCATTTGTAGTACTTATTCCCCTTGTATGTATATGTATGTATTTTTATATGATTATGCAATCTATTGTGGATTACATGGAGGGAAAATTGAATATATCCATATACATACATAGTTGGTTCAACTTATATCACCCTCAAAAGTCCACTCCATCATTGGAGTATTATATATCATTTCTATTTTTGCCCTTTTGCATTTTATGTAAGGATCTTTACAATATCTTTTCCCCCCTTTATTTTCTTTAACAGTTTATGTTATTTTTTTTTAATTTTTTTTATAAATTCTCTGTTTGGCATGTATCGTGGATATCCAGTATACCCGTGTTCTGAACTTGTCTAGGACCCGTGTATTTATTGGGTTCTCCCTCCCCCTTCTTTCCTTTTTCCTCTCCCTCCCCGAGTTGTCATTTGTAAGTGTATATATGGTTATCTCGGGACATAGTACGTCTATAATACGTAATTTACCATACCATAAAAGATTTGTAATTAATTTATAAGCGTCTGTTTTTGTTCCATTCTTTTTCTCGTCTTTTCCCATTTTCTTCCTCCCCTCCCTCTCTCCCCCCTCCCCTACTCACGGCCGGTATGTGGTCTCTGTGAGCAATGTAAAGTTCGGAGGTGAAGTCCCTGGATATTCTTTCAGAGTTTTAGGTCCATATTTGTTTGTTTGCTGGTAGTCCGGTGTGTATCCAGTTTAGGGTGTTTACCATTGTGTTGTATTTTTTATTGTTTTGGTTTATCGTTATTTGTCCATTCTGTGTGTAGTTTTTGTGGAGAGGGGTTAGAATTCTTGCGTGGTATTGGGCTGGTTTGAGTCCAAATCCCCCATTTGTTTAGTAATTGTATTCCTTCTTCTGTTTTCTGTATTATATATGATCTTTCTCCGTATGTTATGAAGAGTTTTAGGGGGAAGCCCCATCTGCTCCTTTCTCGTAGTATTTTAGTAATTTCTGCAAATTGCTTTCTCTGGTTGATGGTTACCGGTGAAAGGTCCGCTAGGAACTGGAGATGATGGTATTTTGGTGCTAATTGTTTGATATTTCTTGATTGTTGGAGTCATTTTTCTTTGATGTGGTAAAAGCCTGAGAATGACGTCTCTGGGGGCGGACATGGGTACAGCTCTTGGTTTTGGTAATCTGTGAATTCTGTCTATTGTTAAGTCTATTTCTGACAGGTCTGGTAACAGGGATAGGAATAGTTGTCGTGCGAATTCTCTCCTTGTTATATTTTAATTCTTCTGTGACTCCTCTGATTTTAAGATTATTTCGCCTGCTTCTGTTTTCCAGGTCCGTCAGTTTTTGTTGCATGTTGGTAACTGCGTCATCTATGGGAATCCACTAGAGTGTTGAATACTGAATTCCTCCATTTTTCTTTCTGTGTGAGAGGTTCTTTCTCCCAGGCTGTCTATATCTCTCCTCATTTCTTTGAAAAGCTATTATATCTGCAAGCTTAGCCGCTTTGGGTAAACATCCATGTCTTCATAATGTTATTGTGACCTGGTCTGAGGAGTTTGGGAATCTGTTAAGACAGTTTGGGGTGGCTTAGTATACTGTAAATAAAGTTAAAATATATGTATAAAGTATAATGTATCAATAATCATGTATACTTAAGTAATCCACGTCCTCTGTATCCCGTATATTTATACCCGTCTCCTGTCTCCATGTCTCCAAGTCTACTTGTTCCCGTCTCCGTATCCTGTCTCCCGTCCTATGTCTACTCTCCTGTCTCCCGTCCTCCTGTCCTGTCTCCTGTCCCCGTCCTCCCTGTTCTGTCCCCGTCTCCTTATCGTCCTGTACGTCTCCGTTCTCCGTCTCCCCCGTACTCCTGTCTCCCGTCTCCTGTCTCCCGTCTCCTGTCTCCGTCTATGTCATCCCTCTCTGTCTCCCGTCTCCCTCTGTGCCACGTCTCCTGTCTATCCCTGTCTCCCCCTGTCTCACGTCTCCTGTCTACCTGTCATGTCCAGTTCAATTATCACGTATACTTCTGTCTACTGTTCACGTCTCACTGTATAATAATGTACGTCAATGTCTCATGTCTCCTGTTAAGTCTACCGTCTCCTGTCTCCCGTATCACTGTCTCCGTTCCTGTTGTCCCGTCTCCTGTCTCCGTATGTCATCCGTCTCCTGTCTCCGTTATGTCTCCGTCTCCGTCGTCCTGTTCTCCGTCTCCCGTCTCTTCTCCGTCTCTGTTCCATATGTGTCTACCGTCTCCTGTCTCCGTCTCCGTTATGTCTCCGTATCCTGTTAGTCTCTGTTGTATCCTTTCTTTGTTTTATGTCGTGTGTCAAGTCTGGTCACTCCCTTTAAGAATATTATCCTACACTGGTCCAACCATTATTTGTGCCTAGTTCTAGAACTTGAAAAGACCTCACGCTGCGGGAGATAGATCACACACCACACAGGGCATGTACTAAACTATCTCAGTTTATTTAGGTCCTACATTGGCATATGAAACAAAGGAAAAACTTTGCATGACGACAAGGGCTTTACCAGACTTTTTGTCTGCAAATAATATAATAAACATGTCTTGGAATGCGAGAATAGAGACAAGTTGACATAGGAGGCAGAAGACCTTGAGATAACGTATTATCTATGGCCATGAGAACAGCTTGGGCTAGGTACAGCTTGGTACATTTTGAAAAAAACAGCCTAAGTGCAGGGGCTATCTAGGGTCTAAGGAAGCTCGGGGGGCACTCCTGGGCACTCCATGCGCCGCGCGCAGACGCGGCGCAAAATTTTTTAGGCCACGCCCTTTCTTTCTCTTTCTCCGCCCACATTAGGACACCCCACTAAGTACTTAATGAATGGCCAAAAAGACACAGACAGACAGATAGATAACCACAACATAGACACACAGCCCGATAGTGATAAACAGACGAAAGACAGTGAAATAGACAGACGAGATAGAGATTTGGTAGAGAGAACAACAATTAATGACACAAAGGCACAGTAAACTGGCAATATCATTTATATCTGGTAGCAATCTGGTAATTTTAAACTTACTGTTGTGTTCAGTTGTATCAGAGTCGCTTGGCCATACCTTGTCCAGGGAGACCTTCTTGTACTTTTACATTGCCCTCTGCCCCTATCTATCTGTCCCTCTCTCTCTGTATATCCTATCTATCTAACTCTGTCTCTATCTATCATCTGCTATCTATCTATCTACTCTGCTATCTATCTATCTATCTAAACTCTGCTATCTTACTATCTATATCATCGTATTACTATCTATCTGTCTATCTATCTATCTATCTATCTACTATCTCTTAATCTATCTACTCTCTATCTAATCTGCTATCTATCTATCTATCTATCTATCTATCTTATCTATCTATCTACTCTGCGATCTATCTAACTCTGCTATCTATCTATCTAACTCTGCTATCTATCTATCTAACTCTGATCTATCTATCTATCTAACTCTGCTTACTACTCTATCTATCTAACTCGCTATCTATCTACTATATAACTCTGGCTCTTATCTATCTATCTATCAACTATCTAACTCTGCTATCTATCTATCTAACTCTATCTATCTTCTATCTAATCTGCTAGCTATCTATCTATCTATCTATCTTCTATCTATCTATCTATCTATCTATCTAACTCTGGCTATCTAACTCTGCTATCTATCTATCTATCTAACGCTGCTATCTAACTCTGCTATCTATCTAGTAGGAGAAGGCCCGGAGCGCAGAGGCCGTCTGTATGTTCTGCGCCGTCGCGCGTGGACGCTCATCGCGCCGGCGTGCGCGTGACGTCATCGCGCCGACGGAGAGTCCGCCGGGAGTCCGGAACTAGGGGCACAGTCAGAAAACATTCGGGGCACTTTGCAAAACATCCGGGCACGTGCCCCGAATGTTTTAACGTAATACGCCACGCTAAGTATATGGCACAAAGTGGAGTCGAAAAAACAAATGGCTGGTATTAGGCTAAGTGATTATCCAGAATATATAAAACCTACCAGTTTCACCCTTTTAATCCCAAAGGGATACTACACGGAAATTATATGTAATTTATAGCAACAATTATCAGTGGAAAAGTATTCAGAGAAAACATATTCATCTACTTTGATGTGATTGCTAATTTGTTGCAAATTACTTGATCTGATATCATTGGTCGGTGACATTTCACTCATGTCATTGTTCACAGAACACATTTTACATTAGGGGAACAATAAAAAATAAAAACAAACTTCAGCAGCAGTAACAATTTTTGAGTCCGAATCAATAACTATATCTACAGTTCGTTCACGGGAGGTCTGTTGATTATTCTTGAAAAATTTAAGCGGTTACACCATCTTCTCGGATAATTGGGATCAATATCTTATAGTGCTGATCATCAGATGATATTGGAGACATATTGAACTGAAACTGGAATAGCGACTAACACAGTAATTATATGTCCTGAGCACTTTTACATTTCCTAAACAAAAGTCAGTTATACTTAGAAGCTTCTTTAAAAATATACTCCCAAATGTTATCTGGGGGCAATGGAACACGGGGTTAAGTAATAGAGCGGGAAGCTTTGTGATCATCTAATTACTTAAAAATAGAAAAACCACAGAATAAGATGAAAATGAAACAGGTCAGGAAATATATTTCATCTGGATTTTGCATTTATATCACTGGTTTGGAATCTGGGCTCATCTTAATTCCCCTCCTGAGGTGGGTGTGTTGTCATCTCTGAAGTCATCTGGTGGTCCCTGAGTCATCTGGGCGTGTCTGAAGTCATCCGTTCTCCAATCACGATGTGTGCGCGCTTTACTCTGGAAGCATGTATCCACGATGGATTGCCTTCAACCCGAAGCTGTGCGAGTCATAACGCCTTCATCAAGACCACATCACCTGATTTAATGGGTGCGTCCGAGCACTAGAAAATAAGAAAAAGACAAAGAAACCATCCCACAGATGCTATTCAGTTTTTTCAATCAGTTTTGCCACATAAACTTCCTGGATAAATTCCAGTCACTTGTATTAATGTCCCTGTCTTAACTGCCCAAAGCGTAGGGATGGTTTACCCATTAAAATTTCGAAAGGAGACAACTTGTATGTAGAAATTGGGGGCCACTAAGCAATCTCTGCTATACAGAGCTGTAAATAATTCCCATTTACGGAAAGAACCTGCAGAGCCTTCCTAATCTTCTCTTTTAATTGTGGCGTTCATTCGTTCAACAACATCTGAACTCTGGGGAATGAAACTTCTATTCAATGAACATCATACACAATGTCTGTGTGAACCGGAGAAAAGATATCAACTATATACCCATTATGAGATCACTTCCCTTAAACAACATGAAAAGAACTCACAATCCTTCCATTTAAACACTAAAACATAAGGAAGATAATAATCCCACAAATTAAATTAATTAAATCAGCTCACCATTCTCCATTTATAAACTTTCTACTGCAAAACTAACTCATTAAAACATACCTGGAAACAATGTACTAACAGCTTAAACCTTAAACAAAACCAGTACGGGTAAAGAAAAGATTAAGCTAAATAAACAAAACACAGTACGAACTAATTCCAAACAGAATCTGGGAATTGAAATCTATATACATTATACACAAACACAACCATACAGCTCTAATTGGTTAGGAATCAAATCAATCGGACTGGGGGAGATTTACACCTATATTAAATATTAATTACTTGGGTATTAATTTACCTGTAAGCTTAATGCAGTATAAGGAATATACTATGGGTAAAGACCTGAATATATCACTTCTAAGACCATGATGGTTTAAAAATAACCCTCAACTCTGTGAGACATCAGATATTTCATATTCTATTCTTTAGCATTTATAAACATGATTAGATGTTAATTAAACATTCTCCGTGTCCCAATATAAAAAAGTTGGGGCCTCAACAGGCCACTCGTACAAGCTGCAGAGATGGCCATTCTCTGAACAGTGTTGCCAATGACTTAGAGAAAAAAAAAATAAGTGACTAGTTTCAAGGTGTCTCTGTGATATATGTGATAAAAACCTGCCACCATGTTTTACAATGTTCTCTTATAAACCAAATGAAAAGTTTATCAAATTCACAAAGCTCAGAGCAGGGGCAGAGGTAATGTTATTACAATTATTTAAACATTCTTTGTCATTTGCAGTGTCCATAGAATGATGTTTGAACAGTCTTTAATGGTGCATTTTGGAGCATTTGGTCCCCGGGAGCTGTCTGGGATTCATTGTTGGTAAAAGTTCATGAAGCCGACACAATTCAGCTTTATTACAGGGTGTTTGAAATGTCTTTATCCTTGGCGGGGCTGACCAGATATTCACCCTTAGTATTAATACAACCAAGATATTGAACTGAGTCTTTGCAATATGGTATTTTCTGGAAGCTTTTGATGCAAGACAATTGAGGAGAGAGAAACATTTTACATACCTCCATGCTCTGATACACAATAACCACATTAAAATTGACAATAACATATTTCAATAATCCTAGAACATGTGGCTGAACACCCATTATTATTTTAATTAACACTCACAGGAGCCATAGAGTCGCCCCTGGCAAGTCCCCAAATCTCTAGTCAAACAGTGACACATAATTGGGACTTTTTCAACACTGAATACAAAAGACTGAGCCGTAGCACCACCCAGCCACATGCAGAAAAAAGGCATCTCTCACAATCAACAACTGTATTACATTGGATCGGCAGAAAGCTAATAACGGGCTTATCTATCCAAAACTATAGGAACTATCGTATTATGAGCTATAAAGGGGTAAAAAATAGGAAGATAGTCTTTATAATTACTCATTGCTTTACAAAGTACAAACCATGGCAGGATACTATTAATTATTCCTGTTAAAAAAGGGGTTTAGGGGCATTAAAAAAATAATCTTTTACTTCCAACAAGTTATGCCACTAAGAACATTAAATACACAATTTCTAAATCCGTATTACAAATTAATGGGGTAATCTGGTAATAATTCAAAGGAAATAAGACAATAACATTGGCCATTATCCCTATTAGTGACAATATTTTATATTCTTAGTCTCTGCAAGTATCCCTAAATCTCTACAAAGCTTGCCAATCAGCTGAGGACCATTATATAAGGAAGCTTTGATAGAGAAGCAATAGTCCCTGTATCATTAAAAAAATTAAACAGCTTACCTCGATATGAAGAACACACAAATAGGATTACAGATTCTGTCATGAGCTGTACCACAGCGAGGGAATCACTTGTGGGAAAATGCATCACAGACTGCCATCATAGGGGATATCTATCTGTGACTGTTTTTCACATCTACTTAGCTATATGGATATACGGGTCTCACCAATATCTAATTTATTACAAATAACATTTGCTATTATTAAGCTATCATCTTTAAAAACCACCAGAAACTCTACCAGATCTAAATCTTCACTTTCTAAATCTTCACTTTCTCAAAAACCTCTGTAATATATAAAAACTTCCGTAGCACATCCTACCCTTGATACTTCCTCTTCCATCACACCTTCTTGAACCTTCTTACACATCTAACACTTTTATTCTTAAACTGTACACGTGCAGATGGAAAACAATTAAGACCACTATGCAATTATATAATTTCCACTTAACTAGCTACACATGAAATCACTTTCCTTTTCCTCGAGCAAAAAAAGGGAGAGAGGGGGGGAAGCGAGGGTGTTTGAATGTAAGAAGATAAGAATTAGACCAGAACTCGTCTAACTGAAAAATCCAGGAAGGAAAATCATTATAATAGAAAACAATCGAGTCCAAACATTCTAAGTGAAACCAGCATTAACCAAATTTAAACTTTACTTATTAATTATCGAGATGTATAATAAAAATCACTAAGAGCTCACAATAAGAATAATACCTTTTATCCAATCCAATATTATCAAACCTGGATTGCCATAATCTGTACCACCAATGCTGGATCACCTAATCCTCCAGGGAAATCTTCGGAATATCAGTATTTTCCCACACATTGGAAACCTGTAAACTTAGAATTAAAACACTTTAATATACTTTAATGACTCTTATCATTGTTCCGGTCAACACCTTACTGTGAAACTCTAACTCTGTAAGCAAGAAGGTTAACCATAAGCGCAGTGAATACAATTAGGGAAACAATCAACTGAAGCAAAGAGAGAAAAACTTATACTCTAATATCAGACAATTACATATAAGCATGCAAGACGACAAGACAAATAGTAGGGTTTCTCAATGTGTTCATAATGCTAGCGTAGCAAAGAAACACAACTCAGAAGTTCGAACTTCAAGTGAACCGGACCACACTGTCCGTTCTATAAATGGTAAGCTTAACTCTTAAGTCCCCGTCCCTAACTCCCGTGTTTTCACTTCACTTAACGCGAAGAACTCTTAGTTAAAGAGAAAACATTAACTCTCTATGTGCAGTCGGTCGCCTGCGGGAGTATTATCTCGTAGTCCACACAAGTTTCGAGTCAACCGCGCATAGGGATCCTATCAACAGGGGAAATATATCTCTTGTACGGCTCCCAGTTTACCCTCTTCCAAGAGAAACTAAAAAATGGCAGATCGCACACCTGCGGGAGTCTACCTCAATTTCTCTAGAACCCCAGCCCACAAGTTTTACATTCCACTCAGGAATAAAAACTCTTCAGAATTTAACACTCCACCCACGAAGCAACTTCCCTTAAGAGAACTCGATCACAGGTCCCAGCCTGCGGGCATTCTACTTACGACACACTCTACTTACAAGACCTATCTGTAAGACGTGGGCATGGTCGCCCTTCCAGACCCACGTTTTAAAATCTATACCAATGTGCTGATACAAGTTACAGAACAAGCAAGACAGAACTTAAAATTAATAAGTTCAATACTTACGGTCCTGTAGGTTGTTACCCCACTTACTGACACCAATTGTAAGAATAATATATCCACACCTGGTCCAACCCATATTTTGATGCCTAGTCCTAGAACATTGAAAAAGCCTCACAGCTGCGGAAGTAGAATTCACACACACACACCCACCGGCAGTACTAAAACTATCTCAGTTTATTAGTTCATACATTGGCATATATGAAACAGGAAAAACTTTGCTTGACGAAAGGGGCTTTCCAGACTTTTGTCTTGTAATAATATAATAATCAACTTGTATATAATGCTGAATGCGAGAAGAGAGACAGGTTGACATAGGAGGCAGAAGACCTTGAGATCACGTATTCTAATGGCCATGAGAACCAGCTTGGGCTAGGTACAGCTTGGTATTTTGAGAAACCAGACTAAGTACTATGGGCACAAATGGAGTCGAAAACAAAATGGCTGCTATTTAGGCTACGTGATTATACAGAATATATAAAAACCTAACATCCATTAATCTCGTATATACAGTTGCTGGGGTTTTTATCTGTTATGTCATTGGGGTTTGTTATTTGCTGTTCGCTGTATATCTGTTTGATAAGTTGTTATTTGTGTTATCTCTTACCCCAGTGCCAATGGTGTCTGTCAGGTAGCTTGGAGAACCAGAGCCCTTTGGTGGTGGCTTCCATACATCTGATTCAGTAAGTATTAAGTTCACTTTTAGTCTGTTTTTGTTTTCCCCCCTTTTTTTCTCCCTCTCTTTGTTGCGGGTCTCCTCTGGGTCTATGGCCCACCTTTGGAGCGGTCTGTGTGTCCGGATCCACGGTGGCCACCCCTCTTTGGTATGTCCGCTCTCCCGGCGGTATCGGGACCCCAATCACTAGCTCCGACCGGCCGGGGGAGTTAGGGCCTTCTGGGAGCAGCTCCCGCGCAGCGTGCTCAGCGCCCGCTCCTTCCGCGGGGGAGAACGATCACCCGTGCGTCCCCGGACTCCGGCTTCCGACTCCGAGTCAGAGTACTCACCCGGTAAGACGCTGTTGTCTTGTTGTAGCTGCTTGCTTGTGTTTCTCCGCTGTGCTGGTTTTTGTTTCTGGCCGGCGCCATCTTGTTTAGGAGAGTTTCCCTCGTGGTGGTAGAAGTCCGTCAGTTTGGGTGTTTTAGAGGGGATTCCCTTTTCATTTTTGTTCTTATTTTTTTTTGTTTGTCATTCTTAGTTTTTGGTTCTGGGTTTCTTTTCCATTTTTATGTTAGTGGGCACACGATTATGGCTATTGTTGTGGAGGAGCTCTGTCAGTGAGCTGTTTCCTCCATTCGTGCCAGGCCACGCCCCCCCGGGGAAGTGTTATTCGTTGGAGAAGGGTGGAGAGTTCGGATGGTGGGTGCCTAGTTGAGGATGTATATAGTGTTTTGTAGTATTGGGCAAACAGTTTAGCTACCTCCGAGGGTCCCAAAATCCTCCTCCCGTCAGAGCCTGCTATTGTGATTACTACGGGGGGGTTTGTTCGTGGTTGGCTATGTATGCCAGCAGACGTCCAGTTTTCCCCCTGAATTCATAGTATCTTTGTTTCTGGTACAGTAATTTTTTGCGGGTTTTTTACTTCATGTATGTTGTCTGTTAGTCTGGATTGTATCTTCAGTGCCTCTGCTAATTCTGGGCTTGGGTTATTGACGAAGTCTACTTGGGCTTTCGTCAATGCAGTTTGGGCTGCCTGTTCGGCAGCGGTAGATCTGTGTTTTAGGATATTGATGGTGGAGGATAGAACCATACGTGAGTGTTTAAATGTTTCCCATACTATTATTGGGTTTGCTGTGGGTTCATTGTTATTGGAAAAGGCTGCCCATTCCTCCGTCAGTCCCCTTTCCTCCGGTAGGAGCGTCAGCCAGAAGGGGTTTAAGCGCCAGTGGCGCATTGGTGAGTCTGGGGACCATTTGAATTCGGCCCAGCATGGAGCTTGGTCTAACTGTATGTGGGGGGCATATTATGCTTGGATCAGGGTGGGCAGTAGCCTTGAGTGGGCTATTATCATGTCGATTCTAGACATGGTTTGGTGTGAGGCGGAGAAGCATGAGAGTTCTGTGCGCTTGGGGTCGAGATGTCTCCAGACGTCTGTTAGTCCGAGGGACGCTATAAGCCTGCCGAATCTAGTTGTTGGGTTTGGTGGTGGGATCCAGTCTGCTGGGTGTAGGCGGTCCTCCACAGTGTTAAGGACTGTGTTCAAGTCCCCTAGCCTGGGTATTGTGCTAGGTACTGGATTCCTGCTTGTAGTGAGGACATTGTGAAGGGGGGTGGGACATAGTGTCCAAGTAGAAGAATAGGTTTCGATTGTATTCTAGCATTCAAGAAAACATATGTCCCCTCTGGTCCAGTCTCCACCAATTCAAACTGGACCGATTTGGTTACAAGGACGGCTACTCCTCTTGATGAGGAGGTGAATTGGGAATGGTATGCCCAGCCTATCCAGGGTCTTCTGAGGGCCCTTTGTTGTTTTCCTTCCAGGTGTGTTTCTAGGACTATAATGTTTGCTTTAACGATATTACCGAACGTTTGACATTCCATGTGAGTATTTTAAGTTTTTGGTTGTTGGTCATTGTCTTGGGTTTGGAAGTGAGACTGGACCTGGTGGGGTAAACGTTAAACAATTATACATTTTGCGATATTGACCGTGTATATAAAACTTAGAAAAACTATTTCCATTAAACCCGGCTCTACACCGCTGGATGGGCGAGAGCATATTCCCCTTAACCGTTAAATGTAACTTTGTTATATAGATGAACCTTTCCCTCTGTGTGAGGGTATGTATAGGTTTGTTTGTTCCGCTGAAACCTGGTCTGATGTAGGGCGCAGTCAGGCCCATTGATGTTATAAGGCCAATAGTCTGCTCACTTCTTTATAGGGTGATACATTAGGAGACGTTCTGGTAGTTTGTTCCCAGCTGAAGTTGGGTTCATTAAGGGGGGTTGAGCTGGGGTTGCTTGGATACCTGAAAGTTAAGGGTAACTTGGTATTTTACAGATTATGTTCCGTATTGTGAGTCTATTCCTTGTGCATTCGTCGTATTGAGGTATGGGCTTTAGGTAGTCTCTGGTGGGGTCGTGGGGGTAAATCTGCGTGTGGAGGAGTGAGACCGGAGGGTTTTAACAGTTCCAAATGAAACGGGCGGGGGGGGGGGGGGCGGTTTTCCTCTTAAGCTGGAAAAAGAAGGAGGAAAAAAAAGAAGGGAGGGGAAAAAAAAAGAAAAAAAAAAAACAAGGGGGATAACTGTTCATGCTGGACCGCTATGTAGTTTTAATCTTGCGGGTTTTCTGTAGGTAGCGGTTGTCTTCATTGGTGAAGGTTGTCTTCTTCTGTTGTCTTCTTCTGGTTCTCGGCTTCCCTCTGTATCCAGCCAGGCTGATGCTTGTTCTGGTGCTGTGAAGAGGTGGGTCTTGTCGCCGTGTACGACTCGGAGGTGTGCGGAGAGATGTTGCCGGTCTCTCTGGTTAGACGCAACACCGTATCTCTGTCTCTGTAGTTCAACATCTTAGCAATAAATGTGCGAGGGGGAGCCCCGGGGGTTTGGGGTAGATGCGATGGGCTCACTCAACCGCGAAGGTGGAGGTGAATTTGTCCCTGCCATATGTGGATAGCAGCAGCTCCTCAAGGAATTTTGCTGGGTCGCGGCCCTCAGCCCCCTCAGGCAAACCCACCAACCTTATGTTGCTGCGACGGTGCCGATTTTCTAGATCCTCCTGGCGCTGTTGTAATGTCCGGAGTGTCGCCTCATGGTCTTCCACTTGGCGCCGGAGGGGGGACACGCGGTCTTCCACACTGCTTAGGTGAGTCTCTGTTTCTGTTACCCTGTTCTGGAGGCTATGGAGATCTTGTCTTAGCAGGGAGATGTCTATTTTGACTTCCTCCAGCTTCCCTGTCAGGGTGGATTGACAGGTAGCTATTGCCTCCAGCACTTTTGTCAGTGTCTCTTGTTGTGCTGTGTCGGGGAGTTGCTTCTTCCCGTTGTGTTGCTTGTTCGGCGCCATCTTGGCGTCGGATCTTTTTGAGCCTTGCGGCCGAGTCCTGGGTTCTTTTCGGTGGTGACATCGTGTTCGCTTGGCCTTTTTGTTTAAGTTTATTGCTCCTTTCAGGATCTTTTCGGGTTGGTTTGGAGCGGAGCTATGGACTCACGCATCCAGGCCATGCCCCCTGCCGCAATCAGTTTTAACTTGATTGGTCTCCATCATGAATGGACATAGCACACACCTTCCACATTCTTAATTCCCTTTCCAGGAACCATGACGAGCCATTATTCTAAGGATCAATATAGTGACTGGGGGATAACCTAACATTCCGAGCCCTTATTGAGGTAACTGACGGATACTCTCTAACATCCTTATCCAGGGACAGCAGTGTCCAATCTTGATTATACCTTGTTATCAATCTGACCCTGGTATCTTGACAATCATTATCAACCCTGTTTACCTGCGCAGCGTGTAGCAAAGTATTTCTACTAACTCTGCTAGCTGGACTGAAGTGGTGCATTTACCCATTGAGATACGGCGCTTGGTTGGATACACTATAGGCACCACATCTGGGAGTCGGGTGAAGAGTGCGGTCCGCCCAGGATGGCGGTAAAGTATGCACCGGGTCCTGGGAGTCGGGTGAAGATCGTCCGCCCGGGAATGGCGGTAAAGTATGCCCGGGTCCGGGATCGGGTGAAGAGTGCGGTCCGCCCGGGATGGCGGTAAAGTATGCACCGGGTCCTGGGAGTCGGGTGAAGAGTGCGGTCCGCCCGGGGTGGCGGTAAAGTATGCACCGGGTCCTGGGAGTCGGGTGAAGAGTGCGGTCCTCCCGGGGTGGCGGTAAAGTATGCACTGGGTCCTGGGAGTCGAGTGAAGAGTGCGGTCTGCCTGGGATGGCACCGAGTCCTGGCCCTGGCTTCTCACTTTAAGTCCCGCTCATTGTTTTCATTGCCGCTTTGTTCGGTCAGCCTCTGCTGATTGTTACCTACCTGGATCTCCCGTTGTCCTTCTAGCCGGGGACGCCTGGCGATGTTGCTTGTGACTTTATGTTGGTTTCATGGGGATGTGGGTGTGTATTAGAAGGGAGGGTGGTTTATGGGGATGTGGGTGTGTATTAGAAGGGAGGGTGGTTTATGGGGATGCGGGTGTGTATTAGAAGGGAGGGTGGTTTATGGGGATGCGGGTGTGTATTAGAAGGGAGGGTGGTTTTATGGGGATGCGGGTGTGTATTAGAAGGAGGGTGGTTTATGGGGATGCGGGTGTGTATTAGAAGGGAGGGTGGTTTATGGGGATGCGGGTGGGTGTCTTAGAAGGAGGGTGGGTTTATGGGGATGCGGGTGTGTATTAGAAGGGAGGGGTGGTTTATGGGATGCGGGTGTGTATTAGAAGGGAGGGTGTTTATGGGGATGCGGGTGTGTATTAGAAGGGAGGGTGGTTTATGGGGATGCGGGTGTGTATTAGAAGGAGGGTGGTTTATGGGATGGCGGTGTGGTATTAGAAGGAGGGTGGTTTATGGGGATGCGGGTGTGTATTAAAAGGGAGGGTGGTTTATGGGTGCGGGTGTGTATTGAAGGGGGTGTTATGGGGATGCGGGTGTGTGTATTAGAAGGGAGGGTGGTTTATGGGGATCGGGTGTGTATTAGAAGGGAGGGTGGTTTATGGGGATGCGGGTGTGTATTAGAAGGGAGGGTGGTTTTGGGGGATGCGGTGTGTATTAGAAGGAGGGTGGTTTATGGGGATGCGGGTGTGTATTAGAGGGGAGGGTGGTTTATGGGGATGCGGGTGTGTATTAGAAGGGAGGGTGGTTTATGGGATGCGGGTGTGTATAGAAGGGAGGGTGGTTTATGGGATGCGGTGTGTATTAGAAGGAGGGTGGTTTATGGGGATGGGTGTGTATTAGAAGGGAGGTGGTTTATGGGGATGCGGTGTGTATTAGAGGAGGGGGGGGTTTTATGGGATGCGGTGTTGTATGAGAAGGGAGGTGGTTTATGGGGATGCGGGTGTGTATTAGAAGGAGGGTGGTTTATGGGGATCGGGTGTGTATTAGAAGGGAGGGTGGTTTATGGGGATGCGGGTGTGTATTAGAAGGAGGGTGGTTTATGATGGGATGCGTGGTGTGTATTAAAGGGAGGGTGGTTTATGGGGATGCGGTGTGTATTAGAAGGAGGGTGTTTATGGGGATGCGGGTGTGTATTAGAAGGAGGGTGGTTTTATGGGGATGCGGGTGTGTATTAGAAGGGAGGGTGGTTATGGGATGCGGTGGTTGTTTAGAAGGGAGGGTGGTTTATGGGGATGGGGGCGGGTGTATTAGAAGTAGGGTGGTTTATGGGGATGCGGGTGTGTATAGAGGGAGGGTGTTTGGGGATGCGGTGTTATTAGAAGGGAGGGTGGTTTATGGGGATGTGGGTGGTGTATTGAAGGGAGGTGGTTTATGGGTTGTGGTGTGTATTAGAAGGGAGGGTTGTTTATAGAGGGGATGTGGGTGTGTATTAGGGGAGGTGGTTTATGGGGATGTGGGTGTGTTTGAGGGAGGGTTGGTTTTTGGGATGTGGGTGTGTCTTCTGCCGGGCGGTGGTTTCTTGGGGCTGTGGGTGTGTCTTCTGCCGGGCGGGTGGTTTTTGGGGCTGTGGGTGTGTTTCGGCCGGGTGGTTTCTGGGGCTGTGGGTGTGTCTTGCGGGGGCGGGTGGTGTTTTCTGGGGCTGTGGGTGGGTGTCTTCGCACGGGCGGGTGGTTTTGGGGTGTGGGTGTGTATTCGCGGGCGGGTGGTTTCTGGGGCTGGTGGGTGTGTCTTCGCCGGGCGGGTGGTTTCTTGGGGCTGTGGGTTGTGTTTGGGGGGGGTGGTTTTGGGGTGTGGGTGTGTTTGGGGCGTGTTTTGGGGTTGGGTGTGATTTGGGGGGGTTGTTTCTGGGGTGTTGGTGGGTGGGTAGTAGAAGGGAGGGTGGTTTTTGGGGATGGGCGGGTGTGTATTAGAAGGGAGGTGGTGGTTTATGGGGATGCGGGTGTGTATTAGAAGGGAGGGTGGTTTATGGGGATGCGGGTGTGTATTAGAAGGGAGGGTGGTTTTATGGGGGATGCGGGTGTTGTATTAGAAGGGAGGGTGGTTTATGGGGATGCGGGTGTGTATTAGAAGGGAGGGTTGGTTTATGGGGATGCGGGTGTGTATTAGAAGGGGTGGTTTATGGGGATGCGGGTGTTAGAAGGGAGGGTGGTTTATGGGGATGGGGTTTGTATTAGAAGGGAGGGTGGTTTATGGGGATGTGAGTGTGTATTAAAGGGGTGGTGGTTTTGGGGGGTTTGGTGTGTATTCGGGGCGGGTGTTTTCTGGGGTGTGGGGTGTCTTGCGGGGGGTGTTTCTGGGTGAGTGCGTGTGTCTTGGGGCGGGTGGTTTCTGGTGTGGGTGTGTCTTGGGCGGGTGTTTTTATGTGCTGACGGGTGTGTTTGCCGGGAGGGTGGTTTCTGGGGTGTGGGTGTGTATTGGGGCGGGTGGTTTCTGGGGCTGTGGTGTGTCTTCGCCGGGGAGGGTGGTTTTCTGGGGCTGTGGTGTGGTCTTCGCGGGGGGTGGTTTATGGGGATGCGGTGTGTATTACGAAGGGAGGGTGGTTTATGGGGATGTCGGGTGTGTATTAGCAGGGGATGGTTGGTTTAGATGGGGATCGCGGGTGTGTTTAGAAGGGAGGGTGGTTATGGGGATGTGGTGTGTATTAGAAGGGAGGGTGGTTTCTGGGATGTGGGTGTGTATTAGAAGGGAGGGTGGTTTATGTGGGTGTGGGTGTGTATTAGAGGGAGGGGTGGTTTATGGGGTTTGGGTGTGTATTAGAGGAGGGTGGTTTATGGGATGTGGTGTGGTATTAGAGAGGGGTGGTTTTGGGGCTGTGGGTTGTGTCTTCGCACGGGCGGGGTGGTTTCTGGGATGTGGGTGTGTCTCGACCGGGCGGGTGTTTCTGGGCTGTGGTGTGATCTTCGCCGGGCGGGTGGTTTGTGGTGTCTGGGGGTTTTCTGGGGCTCTGGGTGTGTCTTGCGCCGGGCGGGTGTTTTCTGGAGGCTGTTGGGTGTGTCTTCGCCGGGCGGGTGGTTGTGTGTTTTGTGTGTCCTTTTTGTGTCTGGGGACCGCCCTTGTTGCCTGTTGTGCCCTTTCGCGTTCATGTTCTTATTTTATGGTGGCTAATTTTGCCCCCCCCTCGCTCTTCATTTCCTTTGGCTACATCTGCTTGGTTGGGGCTTGCCCCTTTTAAACGATAAGAACTTTTTATTGAATAACCCTGATAGTGCCTTATTGTGTGTGTGGGTGTGGGGGGTCTTTGTACTTTGTATCCCTTGACTTGGTGTTTTTGTTATAATGGGTATCACAATTACCACAAATTATTACTAATTACCATCATTAATTACCTCTAATTAATACTAATTACCATTAATTGCCACTAATTATTACGAAATACCATTATTAATTACCACTTATTACCAATATTATTCACATCTAGTTATTACTAATTACCAATATTAATTCATGCTAATTAGTACTACTTACCATTACCACTAATTATTACTAATTACCATAAAGCAAAATATAGAGATTTCCCGGGGCACACTGGGTAAAACAATGAACAGTTCGTTAGAACTAATAAACTGTCTGTTTTACCCAGTGTTCCCTGGGAAATCTCTATATTTTGCTTAAGTAGATAGTGTGGAGTATGGAACTACACAGCCTGGTAACTCCTGGACTATACATTTATATCGGATATATGGATAAGTGCAGGAATCTCTTTTTATATATTACTTACTAATTACCATTATTAATTACCACCAATTACCATTATTAATTACCACGATTTATTACTAATCACCATTATCAATTACCACTAATTACCATTATTAATTACCACTAATCACCATTATCAATTACTACAAATTACCAATACCCCTAATTACCATTATTAATTACCACTAATTATTACTACCATTATTACCATGAATCATTACCAATTACTATTAATCACCACTAATTATTACTAATTACCTCTAATTATTACTAATTACCATTATTACCACTAATTATTACTACCATTATTAATTACCATGAATCATTACCAATTACTATTAATCACCACTAATTATTACTAATTACCGCTAATTATTACTAATTACCATCATTAATTACCAGTAATTACCAATTACCATAAATTATTACTCATTACCATTATTAATTACCACTAATTACCATTATTCATTTCCACTTCAACATGATCAATTACCACTAATTACCATTATTACCACGAATTACTACTAATTACCACTAATCACCATTATCAATTATCACTAATTACCATTATTAATTACCATGAATTATCACTAATTACCATTATCAATTGCCACTAATAACCATTATTAATTACCATTAATTACCATTATCAATTACCACTTATTACCATTATTACCACTAATCACCATGATCAATTAATTACCACTAATCACATGTCGATTTTACTACTAATACCAGTATTAATTACAACTTATTACCAGTTATACACTAATCACATGATCAATTACAATAATCACATGATCGATCTATACTAATTACCATTAATTAATTACCAACTTACTTACATTATTACCACTAATCCCCATGACTCAATTGACCACTAATCACCATGATGAATTACTAATAATTACCTTATTAATTACCCCAGGCATTCCAAGGAAAACCTCACTGCCTGACCTAAGTAGAAATGGTGGTGGTTCCATCCTGAGCGTGGGGCTGTGTGGCCAGTGAGGCAGGGACGGGAGTCTGTTGAAGTGAGGACAGTAGATTCCCATCATATCGGCAGAATCGGAGACCAAAAGGTCTGGATCAGTGGCAAAGCCGGAGCTGCACCGGGGACCGATAAACACTGCTGATATCCCATTAAGGGTCACGCAGAGGACAGTACACGTTCTGGGATGGCCGTGTCAGTCCCAGAACTGAATTAGAAGATCTGTGGTGCGGGTTATGAGAGGATGTCCATGCTCGGAGCCATGAACTGAATGAACTAGAGATGGTCCGGAAAACACTTCCAACCCCAATCCAGACTCATGGGACCACAGGAAGGTATGCTAAAGGGGATACTGCTCAATCTATCATTTTTGTGTGGCTATTTGTTTCCAATTTATATTTGTGTGACTGTTTTGTGCTGCCCAGATTTATTTTTTGTGGTGCCCCGTTATTTTTGCCAGATATTTTTTGGATATTTATTATTTTTTTTGTGGTGCCCAGATTTTATTTTGTGGTGCCCAGATGATTTTATTTATTTTGTGGTGCCCAGATTATTTATTTTTGTGCTGCCCAGTTATTTTTATTTTTGTGGGGTCGCCAGATTTGTATTTTTGTTGGCCCAGTATTTTATTTTTGTGGGCCAGATTTATTATTTTTATTTGTGGCTGCCAGATTTATTTTTTATTTTGTGGTGCCCGATTCTTTAT
Organism: Hymenochirus boettgeri; assembly: GCA_019447015.1. Classification (NCBI taxonomy): domain Eukaryota; kingdom Metazoa; phylum Chordata; class Amphibia; order Anura; family Pipidae; genus Hymenochirus; species Hymenochirus boettgeri. The sequence goes on from JAACNH010000714.1 coordinate 85,182, forward strand.
TTGTGTGAGAATTTTTTGTTTTTGGTGCCAGAGTTTTGATTTTTGTGGTGCGCCAGATTCATATTTTTGTGGCTGCCACAGATTTATTTTTTGTGGTGCTGCCCAGATTTATGTTTTTATTTTTGTGGTGCCCAGATTCTTTTTATTTTTGTGCTGCCCAGTATTTATTTTGGCCCGGATAATTTTGGTGCCCGTTTATTTATTTTTGTCGTTATTGGGTGCCCAGATTCATTTTTTGCGATTTTGTGTGGTCTGCACCCACGATTTATTATTTTTGTTGCGCCCAGATTATTTTTTGTGCGCCAGATTTTTTTTTATTTTGTGGTGCCAAGATTTCTTTTGTTTTTTGTGCTGCCCAGATTTATTTTATTTTTGTGGTGCCAGATTATTATTTATTTTTGTGCTGCCCCGATTTATTTTTGTGCAGATTTTTGCTTGCCCACTTTTGGTTTTGATTGTTAGTTTCTTTGTGCGGGCACACCAGATTATGGTTTTGTAGCCAGATGTTGTTGTGCTTTGCCACCAGGGATGTGCTTATTTGTTTTCTTTTTTTGGCTGCCCCAGAGTGTGTATTTTTGTGATAGCCCCAGATGGATTTTTTATAGTGTTGGTAGGTGCCGCCAGCATTTGCTGAGTTTTATGTTTTTATGTTGAACTGTGCCCAGGCGCCTAGAGGTATTTTTATTTTGGTGTGGGGCCGACAGAGTGTTAGTCTTTGTGACGAATAGGTGATGTGGCGTTGCACAGAATTTATTTTTGTTGCGGCCCAGATGATTTTGGTCCCCAGATAGGTCTATATGTGGTGTGCTGCCCAGATGGTTAGAGTCTTGTAGTTTGTGCTGAGCCTATGGGTGTGCTGCACGATTTATTTTGGTGCCGCGGTGTATGCGCGATAAATTGTTGTAAAGACACAGTTAGCTGCTAGGACTTCTGACTAGTAATCATTGCACATTTCTATTGCTCTAACAATCACGGTGAGTGTCCTGTTATAATATGTAACGACAATTTATATCTAAACAACCAACGATTTACAGGAAAATAACGAGGTGGCCCCTCACTTTCACAATCCCACTGTAGACGATTAGAAAACTTTTACTTAGAGGTGCTTGGCCAGTTCCCTTACTCCAATCTATGTCAGGGTAGTTAAAATCCCCATAACCAGAAACATGACCCCTTAGTTATTCTTCTTTTTTTTTAGCAGCCTGTTCAGACCTTATTTTATCTGGTGCATATTGAGTCTTCTGTGGTCCACCTCCTTGTTGTATAGGTGCAGTTGTGGCTTATGTAACTTATACCTTTTCAGAACAAGTGTTAGTTACCTAACCTAGCGTGCTGTCCGAAATCAGTCTCACCCATATACTGCCGGATCGTTTGTACCCCATCTATTCCATCTTTTAAATTTGGCTCAATCCTGTTTAAAGGGGAAACAGGGAACTGTGTCCAAAAAGGACTTTAGGTAAATTGAGGTAATTGATAGGAATTACTCCCCTGAGAATTTTTGCATTAGTTCATGTTTATTTTACACATAGTTTGAAGTATTTACATTTTTGTTGTGATATGGCCCAGCAGCATCACAAGGTCCCCGCACATTCTTCTTCCTGCTCTGAAAAACTGTCATCACTGTCGTGTTGCTCCTCCCCTTAGCAGCCCCCATGAACCTTATCTTACAGCCCACGTGACCACGCCCACTCAGGGTGTCTAAGCCCCGCCCACTCACGAGTGCCATGGGTTACTCGACCCCCCCCCCAACCCCCCCCCCCCCCCCCCCCCCCCCCCCCACCCCCCCCCCAAGCAGAGGGGAGAAACTGCAAAGGCTGTTTTCACATAGTGCGGAAGGGCATGGTAGATTCCCGTTACCTTCTCGTCAGGACTTCAACAGCAGAGAGGAGGAGGGCTTCTGTATCCTCACACATGCGGGAAGTCTGAGGCTGTGCTAGCCGGCGGCACTGTGGCAAGAGAAGCCCTCCGAATGTCGAATGTTTTCACGCCTCCCACCCATACTTTATGGTCAGTCATTTCTGTATATCTTGGGCTGCCTGGAGCACGTAGAGGTGGTTGGAGGTGGTTGATGGCTCGTTTTTAAGGTAGGAAAACTGGCCTTTCATTTAAACTCAACTTGTTTGGAGACCACAGCACCTTTAACATCCATACATACTCTCCCTACTATTTCTTATACTCGGTCATGTCTAAATAAGGAGTATCCTTCATATTTACTGGCCAATCTGCGTGATAATCATTAGCAATGATTCTGCGTGTATACCAATAAAATCATACCTTTCTACTAAAGCTAGTATTTATAGTTCCCAGTTTTTCCATACTTAGACGTACATGCTCCTAAGGATATGTCCCCCTAGCATACAGTGCCCTGTCCCCCCAGATTATGCAATCGCTTCCAATCTTTGTGGACAATATAGTCAGGGCATATAATATGGATAAATGATATTCTCCCCACCTACCTTACTATAAACACCGTCGCCAGTCTGCTTGATAGCGGTAGGGAGGATTTGCCTTTTGAATCGATGATAATGCGCATGGCTGCATGGAAAATCACCATTTCAATGCAGGATCGTGGCATGTGATTGAGAATTTTGGTAGGCATAGCAAGAGGAAAAGTGAATTGCAGTGTGGGCCTCCGCCGTAGAGTTCAATCACCCCTATATGCCAAAACAGCTGTCAATCAACTACGATTAGACATCAAGGGGAAGTAAGTAACGGAATTCTATCTCCCAGCTGTCAATCAGTAGGATCTTACATTCAAGGGAAGTAACGGATTCTATATTCCCAGCTGTCAATCAGCTACGGATCTCTACATCAAGGGGAGGAGTAACGGATTCTCTATTCCAGCGGTAAATCCGCTAAGGATCTATTACATCAAGGGGAAGGAAGTAAGGATTCTCTATTCCCAGTGTCAATGCTACGGATCTATAACATCAAGGGGAAGTTAACGGATTCTCGATTCCAAGCTGTCAATCAGCTATGGATTATTACATCAAGGGGGGAAGTCGAACGCTTCTCTATTCCCAGTGCCCAATCAAGCTCGGATCTATTAATCAAGGGAGAAGTAACGGTAATTCTCTATCCCAGATGTCAATCAGCTAGGATCTATTACATCACGGGGAAGTTGCGGGGGAGATAACAGTTTCTCTATTCCCAGCTGTCAATCAGTACATCTACTACATCAAGGGGAGTAACGGATCTCTATTCCAAGCGGTCAATTCAGCTACGGACATAATCAATGGGAAGTAACGGATTATCTATTCCCAGATGTAAATCAGCTACGGATCTATTAAATTCAATGGGAAAGTACGGATTCCTCTATGCCCAGCTGGTCAATTCAGTAAGGATCTATAGCATCAAGGGGATGAGTAGTAAACGGATTTCTCTATGCTGAGCTGTCAATCAGCTACAGATCTATTACCATCAAGGAAGTAACGGATTCCTATCCAGCTGTCATCAAGCTCGGATCATTAATTCAAGGGGAAGTAAAAAAAAAAAAACGGTATTCTCTATCCCAGCTGTCCATCAGCTACGGAATCTATTAAGCAAGGGGAATAACGGATTCTACTATCCCATGGCATGTCCATGCAGCTACGGAATCTATTAGCATCAAGGCGGAAGTAACAGTTTATCTATCCAGCGTCAATCAGCTAGGATCTATTCATCAAGGGGAAAGTCGGATTCTCTATCCCAGCTGTCAAATCAGCTACGGATCTCTACATCATTGGATAGTAAAAGTAACGATCTCTATCTAGCGTCATCAGCTACGATCTATTAATCAGGGGAGAAGTACGGATTCTCTATTCCCAGCTGTCAATCAGCTAGGAATCTATTACATCAAGGGGAAGAGTAAAGGATCTCTATTCCCAGCTGCAATCAGCTAGGATCTATTACATCCAAGGGGAATAAACGGATTCTCATTCCCAGCTGTCAATCAGCTACGGATCTATTACATCAAGGGGAACGTAACGGAGTCTCATTCCCAGATGTCAATCAGGCTACCGATCTACTACATCAAGGGGACTGGAAGTAAACGGATTCTCTATGCCCAGCTGTCAATCAGATACGGATCTATAACATCAAGGGGGAGCGGTAGGGGGGCTACTGATGCTGAGTAACGTACGGAATGTTGTCTCGATGTAATACATTCCAGCTGTCCATCCGCACCGCGGTTACGATATTGCTACTACATCAAGGGTGGAAGTAGGTCTAGTTAACGGGGCCTATGGCTCATCTGGATTCAACCAGCTGTAATCAGCTTTACGGATCTACAGCATGTCAGGGGGACGTCGCCGAGGGTAGTAACCGGGACAGGATTCTATCTTCACAGCTGTCAGCACAAGCCCGAGAGCAGCGGTCAGTGGGATCACGTTCGACAACTCATAGGGGAAGTAACGATTCTCTATTCCAGCGTGTCACAATCAGCTAAGATCTATTAAATTCAAGGGGAAGTAACCGATTCTTTTATTCCCAGCTGTCAAATCATGGTAAGGATCGACTACATTCCAGGGGATGAGTAACGGAGTCTCTATTCCGTGTCAATCAGCTCAGATCTATTAAAATCAAGGGGAAAGTAACGGATTCTCTATTTCCCAGCTGTCAATCAGCTACAGATATATACACAAGGGGACGTACGGCTCTCTATCCCAGATGTCAATCAGCTCCGGATCTATTACATCAAGGGGAAGGAACGGATTCTTATATTCCCAGCTGTCAATCAGCTACAGATCTATTACATTAAGTGGATAGTAACGGATTGCTCTATCCCAGCTGTCAATCTCAGCTACAGATCTATTACATCAAGGGGAAGTAACGGATTCTCTATCCCAGCTGTCAAATCAGCTACGGATCTATTACATCAATGGGAGAGTAATGGATTTCTCGATTCCCAGTGTCTCAGCTACGGATATAGTACATTAAGGGGAAACAGTAACGGATTCTCTATTCCCAGCTGTCAATCAGGCTACGGATCTATTACATTCAAGGAAAGGGAAAGTAACGGATTCTCTAGTCCCAGTGTCCATCAGCTACGGATCTATTACATCAAGGGGAGTAACGGATTCTCTATTTCCCGCGTCAATCAGCTACAGATCTATTACATCAAGGGGAAGAGTAACGATTTCTCTTATTCACAAGCTGTCAATCAGCTCGGATCTATTACATCAAGGGGAAGTAAACGGATTCTCTATTCCCGCTGTCAATCAGCTACAGATCTATTACATTAAGGGGAAGTAACGGATTTCTCTATTCCAGCTGTCAATCAAGCTACAGATCTATTACATCAAAGGGAGTAACGGATTCTCTATTCCCAGCTGTCAATCAGCTACCAGATCTATTACATTAAGGGGAGTAACGGATTCTCTATTCCAGCTGTCAATCGCACATATCTATTTACACCAGGGAAGTAACTGATTCTCTATTCCAGCTGTCAATCGTCTACGGATCTTATTACATCAAGGGGAAGAAAGGATTTCTCTATTCCCAGCTGTCAACAGCTACAAGATCTATACATCAAGGGAGTACGGATTCTCTATTCCCAGCGTGCCATCAGATACAGATCTATTACAATCAAGGGGAAGGAAGCTAGGATATCTATTCCCAGCTGTCCATCAGCTTTACAGACTATTACAGTAAGGGGAAGTAGGGAAGTAGTAACGGATTCTCTATCCCAGCATGTCAATCAGCTACGATCTTTACATCGAGGGGGAAGTAAACTGATCTCTATTCCAGCTGGTCAATCAGCAGGATCTATAATCAAGGGGAAGTATAACGGATTCTTCATTCCCAGCTGTCAATCAGCTACAGATCATACATTAAAGGGGAAAGTCAACGGATTCTCTATTCCCAGCTGTCAATCAGGCTACGGATTATTACATCAAGGGGAGGAAGTAACGGATTTTCTACCCAAGCTGTCAATCAGTACAGATCTATTACTTAAAGGGGAAGTAACGGATTCTCTATCCCAGCTGTCAACAGATACGGATTATTAAATGCAAGGGGAAGTAACGGATTCTCATTCCCAGCTGTTCAATCAGCTAACGGACTATTACATCAGGGGGAAGTAACGGATTCTCCTATCCCAGCTGTCAATCAGCTACGGATCTATACATCAAGGGGAAGTAACGGATTCTCTATCCCAAGCTGTCAATCAGCTACAGATCTCTTACATCAAGGGGAGAAAACGGCTTCTCTATTCCCCGCTGTCAATAAGCTACGGATCTATTACATCAAGGGGAAGTAACGGCTTCTCTATTTCCCAGCTGTCAATCAGCACGGATCTATACATCAAGGGGGAAGTAAAGGATTCTCTATTCCCAGCTGTCAATCAGCTAGGATCTATTACATCAAGGGGAAGTAACGGATCTCTATCCCAGCTGGCCAATCAGCTAGGGATCTAGTTTACATCAGGGGGAAGTAACGGGATCTCTATTCCAAGCTGTCAATCAGCTCGGATATCTATTACATCAAGGGGAAGTAACGGATTCTCTATTCACAGCTGTCATCAGCTACGGATCTATTACAATCAAGGGGAAGTAACTGATTCTCTATTCCCAGCTGTAAATAAGCTACAGATCTATTACATTCAAGGGGAAGTAACGGATTCTCTATTCCCAAGACTGTCAATCAGTACGATCTATTACATCAAGGGGAGTAACGGATTCTCTATTCCCAGCTGTCAACAGCTAGCGGATTCTTTTACATCAAGGGGAAGTAAACGGATGCTTATTCCCACTGTCAACAGCTACGATTATTACATCAAGGGGAAGTAACGGATTCTCTATTCCAGCTGTCAATCAGCTACGGATTCTTTACATCAAGGGAAAAGTAACGGATTCTCTATTCCCAGCTGCAATAAGCTACGGAGCTATACATCAAGGGGAAGTAAGTAAGGATGCTCTTTCCAGTGTCAATCAGCTAACGATCTATTACATCAATGGAAGAAGTATAACGGATTCTCTATTCAGCTGTCAATCAGCTACAGATCTACTACATCAAGGGGAAGTAACGGATTAGCTATTCCCAGCTGTAAATCAGCTACGGATCCTATTACATCAAGGGGAACGAACGGATCTCTATTCCCAGCTGTTTAAATCAGCTACGGATCTATTACATTCAAGGGGAAGTAACGGATTCTCTATTCCCAGATGTTCAATCCGACTACAGATCTATTACACAATGGGAAGTAACGGATTCTCTATCCCAGCTGTCAATAGCTACAGATCTACTACATAAAGAGGGAAGTAACGGATTCTATATTCCAAGCTGTTCAATCAGCTAAGGATCTATTACTCAAGGGGAAGTAACGGATTCTCTATTCCCAGCTTTCAATCAGCTACGGATCTATTACATCAAGGGGGGAAGTAAGGATTCTCTATTCCAGCGTCAATCAGATACGGATCTATTACATTAAGGGAAGTAACGGATTCCTATTCCCAGCTGTCAATCAGCTAAAATATTATTGACATCAGGGGAAGTAACGGTTCTCTATTCCCAGCTGTAAATAGCTACGGATCTATTAAATCAAGGCGGGAAAGTAAAGGAATTCCTATTCGAGCTGTGAATAAGGCACATGCCAACAATCAACCAAATTCCCCTGTGCGGTGGAGCCCCACGTCTTTCTGCCTGTGGGGCACCATTCATCTAAGAAGCACCACAATAGATCATGTCTTGCTTAATGAAGGCCATTTATCCATTTGAAGGTAAATAAATATAAAAAGGAGAACTAGTACATTTATTCATAATATTGACTACAGATAGGAACATCACTAGACTGCTTTATCTCTGATCAGAAGCCACGGGGACACCAGCTGCTGAAATAAATAGCACGAATTGGGGGTAATTGCAGGTACAATTTATCTAGTGCGCTCTGATGGACTGTGACCTCGGACACTATTGAAGCTTAGGAATGGCCCAACCCAAGCAGATGTTACCGGTGTACAGAAGCTCTGCTTTATTCATTGGGAAGGTCGGTATATCAGTGGAGATCCTCGATTTAATCCCATTATATGTTCCTATGGCCCGGGTGGTTAGGGAACTTTAATTATTTTCGCTCCTTCGACAGTTTACAATGTAAATCCAGATTGGCGTTGGTCTCATCTTGCCGTTCAGGGCTCGGGTTCGGTGTCAGAATGTATGTCAGATTGTGAAGTGCTTTGCAGGTTTTTGCGGTAACACTCCAGACGACAAAGTGGGACATGGGTCTGTGAACAGGAGTATTCTTAGGTACTGAGGCCCGAGACAGCGCGGGTTTGTAGCAGCCGGGGCAGGTCGCGGTTCAGAGGGGACCAATACAGGAAAAACCCCCGAGGGGTAAGACGAGAGATGGTAATAAGGCGAAGCCGTGTTGTGGTAAAGGAGTAAACAGGAAAGAGGAGGGAGGCTTTTCTTCTTTGGGGCTCGTCTATCCAAGAGGAGGGTGGTGCGCGGGAATTGGAAGTCTTTGTCAGTCTCTCAAGGGTTTGTGATTCTTATCTCCTCTGCTTCTTAGCTGCCTGCAAGCGACGTTTCCGAGCATTTTCCTCCGCTTGACCAGACATTTTCCTTGACATCTCCTGCGGGGACATATTGATACACAGCAGGGGGGAACTCGGAGGGCCGCTGTCTGCTGCTTCTGCAGTAAGGGGCTTTCTGGGGTTGGAACAATGGAGAATCCGGGATTAATACAGGAAACAAAGTTTTACCGGGATGGAGAGGGATGGGGCCCGCAAGTAACAATAGACCGACAATGAAGACCAGACATGGGGAAAGGTACAAACCCTACCGTTCTCGCCGTTTAACAATGGCTCATCAATCTCTCGACGCTTCAGTTCTCCATTCAAATCCCGTTCTCCCTTTCCAGGGCATCCAGCCAACTGCTCTTCCTCATCCTGCAGAGGATCAGCGCCCCCACCGGGAGGGAACAGGATCCAAGTTGCTGCCTCGTCTGTAATTAGAGAATTGATGGGACAGGACTCAGTATAGTCAGCCCACCCCACGTAACCATGTGCACTTGTACCATTTATTATTATAGAATCTAGACTCGCTTCGAATAGACTGTACAATTCAATGAGACAGTATGGGAACAGACTGCGGTAATAGTCAGCCACCCCACGTACCCATAGTGCCACGTTCCATTTATAGATTAGACTCGTTCTTACTAGACTGTACATCACTGAGACAGTATGGGAACCAGAATGCAGTCTAGTAGCCCACCCCACGTACCCATAGGCACGTACCATTGATAGATCTAACTCGCTTTTACTAGACTGTACAACCAAGAGGGGGGTGACATTAGGGGAACCAGACTGCAGTTAGTCAGCCCACCACGTTACATAGTGCACTTTACAATTAGTCTCTAGATATCTAGACTCACTTCTTACTGACTGTACATCAATGAGACATGTATGGGAAAATTACCACTTATTACCATTATTACCACTAATCACCATGATCAATTACCACTAATCACCATGATCGATTACTACTAATTACCATTATTAATTACCCCAGCATTCCAAGAAAACCTCCTGCTACCTACAGTAGAAAATGGTGGTGGTTCCATCCTGCTGTGGGGCTGTGTGGCCAGTGCAGGGACCGGGAGTCTTGTTGAAGTTGAGGGACAGTAGATCCCACTCAGTATCGGCAGATTCTGGAGACCAATGTCCTGGGATCAGTGGCAAAGCCGGAGCTGCACCGGGGACCATAAACACTGCTCGATATCCATTAAGGTCACGCAGAGGAACAAGTACCACGTTCTGGGATGGCCGTGTCAGTCCCCAGACCTGAATAGAAGATCTGTGGTGCGGGTTAGAGAGATGTCCATGCTCGGAAGCCATGAAACCTGAATGAACTAGAGATGGTCCGAAATACCTTCCACCCCAATCCAGACTCATTGGGACCTACAGGAAGGTCTGCTAAAGGAGGATCTGCTCAATATTCATTTCATTTCTTGTTTGTGGTGCCCAGATTTATTTTTGTGCTTGCCCAGATTTATTTTTTATTTTTGTGGTGCCCAGATTTATTTTTGTGCTGCCCAGATTTATTTTTTATTTTTGTGGTGCCCAGATTTATTTTTGTGCTGCCCAGATTTATTTTTGTGCTGCCCAGATTTATTTTTTATTTTTGTGGTGCCCAGATTTATTATTTATTTTTGTGGTGCCCAGATTTATTTTTTATTTTTGTGGTGCCCAGATTTATTATTTATTTTTGTGCTTGCCCAGATTTATTTTTTATTTTTGTGGTGCCCAGATTTCTTTTTTATTTTTGTGCTGCCCAGATTTATTTTTTATTTTTGTGGTGCCCAGATTTCTTTTTTATTTTTGTGCTGCCCAGATTTATTTTTATTTTTGTGGTGCCCAGATCTATTTTTATTTGTGCTGCCCCGATTCTTGTTATTTTTGGTGCAGAGTTTTTTGATCTGATGCCCAGATATTATTTTTGCTGACAAATGTGCGCCCAGAGATTTCTTTTTTAGCTTTTTGTGCTGCCCAGATTCTTTTTTTTGTGGCTGCCCTAGACGATTTATTTTTTGGGCTGCCAGCTTTATTTTATTTTGTGGTGTTCCCAACACTAATCACCATGATCGATTACTACTAATTACCATTATTAATTACCACTTATTACCATTATTACCACTAATCACCATGATCAATTAAGATTACTATAATTACCATTATTAATTACCCCAAGCATTCAAGAAAACCTACTGCTGACCTACACGTAAGAAATGGTGGGTGGTTCCATCCTAGGTGGGGCTGTGTGCCAGTGAGGACAGGGACGGGAGTCTGTTGAAGTGAGGACAGTAGATTCCCAATCAGTATCGGCAGATCTGGAGACCAAAAGTCCTGGATCAGGTGGCAAAGCCGGAGCTGCACCGGGGACCATAAACACTGCTCAGATATCCCATAAGGGTCCGCAGAGGAACAAGTACCACGTTCTGGGATGGCGTGTCAGTCCCCAGACTGAATAGAAGATCTGTGGTGCGGGGTTATGTAGAGGATGTCCATGCTCGGAAGCCATGAACTGAATGAATAGAGATGGTCCGGCAAAAACTTCAACCCCAATCCAGATATGGGGACCACAGGAAGGTATGCTAAAGGGGATCTGCTCAATCTTCATTCATTTTGTGTCCCCCGTATGTTTCAATTATTTTTTTTGTGGTCCTGTTTTGTGCTGCCCAGATTTATCTTTTGTGTGCCCCGTTATGTGTGCCAGATATTTTGGATTTTTTATTATTTTTGTGGTGCCCAGATTATTTTATTGTTGTGCTGCCCAGATGATTTTTTTATTTTTGTGGTGCCAGATTTATTTTTGTGCGTGCCCAGAAGTTTTATTTTTGTGTGGGTCGCCAGTTCTTGTATTTTTGTGTGTGCCCAGTATTTTTATTTTTGTGGTGCCAAGATTTATTATTTTTATTTGTGGCTGCCAGATTTATTTTTATATTTTGTGGTGCCCGATTTCTTTTATTTGTGTCCAATTTTTTGTATTTTTGGTGCAGAGTTTTGATTTTGTGGTCGCCAGATTCTATTTTTGTGGCTGCCAGATTTATTTTATTGTGTGTGCTGCCCAGATTTATTTTTATTTTTGTGGTGCCCAGATTTCTTTTTATTTTGTGCTGCCCGATGTATTATTTTGTGGGCATTTTTTTTGCCGTTTATTGTGATTTTGCTGGATTTTTTGGTGTGCCCAGATTTATTTTTTAATTTGTGTGTCTGCCCCGATGATTTTATTTTTTTGCTGCCCAGATTATTTTTTGTGCTTGCCAGATTTTTTTTATTTTGTGGTGCCCAGATTTCTTTTTATTTTTGTGCTGCCCAGATTTATTTTATTTTTGTGGTGCCAGATTTATTATTTATTTTGTGCTGCCCCGATGTTATTTTTGTGCAGATTTTTTGCTTGCCCACTTTTGGTTTTGATTGTTAGTTTCTTTGTGCGGGCACACCAGATTATGGTTTTGTAGCCAGATGTTGTTGTGCTTTGCCACCAGGGATGTGCTTATTTGTTTTCTTTTTTTGGCTGCCCCAGAGTGTGTATTTTTGTGATAGCCCCAGATGGATTTTTTATAGTGTTGGTAGGTGCCGCCAGCATTTGCTGAGTTTTATGTTTTTATGTTGAACTGTGCCCAGGCGCCTAGAGGTATTTTTATTTTGGTGTGGGGCCGACAGAGTGTTAGTCTTTGTGACGAATAGGTGATGTGGCGTTGCACAGAATTTATTTTTGTTGCGGCCCAGATGATTTTGGTCCCCAGATAGGTCTATATGTGGTGTGCTGCCCAGATGGTTAGAGTCTTGTAGTTTGTGCTGAGCCTATGGGTGTGCTGCACGATTTATTTTGGTGCCGCGGTGTATGCGCGATAAATTGTTGTAAAGACACAGTTAGCTGCTAGGACTTCTGACTAGTAATCATTGCACATTTCTATTGCTCTAACAATCACGGTGAGTGTCCTGTTATAATATGTAACGACAATTTATATCTAAACAACCAACGATTTACAGGAAAATAACGAGGTGGCCCCTCACTTTCACAATCCCACTGTAGACGATTAGAAAACTTTTACTTAGAGGTGCTTGGCCAGTTCCCTTACTCCAATCTATGTCAGGGTAGTTAAAATCCCCATAACCAGAAACATGACCCCTTAGTTATTCTTCTTTTTTTTTAGCAGCCTGTTCAGACCTTATTTTATCTGGTGCATATTGAGTCTTCTGTGGTCCACCTCCTTGTTGTATAGGTGCAGTTGTGGCTTATGTAACTTATACCTTTTCAGAACAAGTGTTAGTTACCTAACCTAGCGTGCTGTCCGAAATCAGTCTCACCCATATACTGCCGGATCGTTTGTACCCCATCTATTCCATCTTTTAAATTTGGCTCAATCCTGTTTAAAGGGGAAACAGGGAACTGTGTCCAAAAAGGACTTTAGGTAAATTGAGGTAATTGATAGGAATTACTCCCCTGAGAATTTTTGCATTAGTTCATGTTTATTTTACACATAGTTTGAAGTATTTACATTTTTGTTGTGATATGGCCCAGCAGCATCACAAGGTCCCCGCACATTCTTCTTCCTGCTCTGAAAAACTGTCATCACTGTCGTGTTGCTCCTCCCCTTAGCAGCCCCCATGAACCTTATCTTACAGCCCACGTGACCACGCCCACTCAGGGTGTCTAAGCCCCGCCCACTCACGAGTGCCATGGGTTACTCGACCCCCCCCCCAACCCCCCCCCCCCCCCCCCCCCCCCCCCCCACCCCCCCCCCAAGCAGAGGGGAGAAACTGCAAAGGCTGTTTTCACATAGTGCGGAAGGGCATGGTAGATTCCCGTTACCTTCTCGTCAGGACTTCAACAGCAGAGAGGAGGAGGGCTTCTGTATCCTCACACATGCGGGAAGTCTGAGGCTGTGCTAGCCGGCGGCACTGTGGCAAGAGAAGCCCTCCGAATGTCGAATGTTTTCACGCCTCCCACCCATACTTTATGGTCAGTCATTTCTGTATATCTTGGGCTGCCTGGAGCACGTAGAGGTGGTTGGAGGTGGTTGATGGCTCGTTTTTAAGGTAGGAAAACTGGCCTTTCATTTAAACTCAACTTGTTTGGAGACCACAGCACCTTTAACATCCATACATACTCTCCCTACTATTTCTTATACTCGGTCATGTCTAAATAAGGAGTATCCTTCATATTTACTGGCCAATCTGCGTGATAATCATTAGCAATGATTCTGCGTGTATACCAATAAAATCATACCTTTCTACTAAAGCTAGTATTTATAGTTCCCAGTTTTTCCATACTTAGACGTACATGCTCCTAAGGATATGTCCCCCTAGCATACAGTGCCCTGTCCCCCCAGATTATGCAATCGCTTCCAATCTTTGTGGACAATATAGTCAGGGCATATAATATGGATAAATGATATTCTCCCCACCTACCTTACTATAAACACCGTCGCCAGTCTGCTTGATAGCGGTAGGGAGGATTTGCCTTTTGAATCGATGATAATGCGCATGGCTGCATGGAAAATCACCATTTCAATGCAGGATCGTGGCATGTGATTGAGAATTTTGGTAGGCATAGCAAGAGGAAAAGTGAATTGCAGTGTGGGCCTCCGCCGTAGAGTTCAATCACCCCTATATGCCAAAACAGCTGTCAATCAACTACGATTAGACATCAAGGGGAAGTAAGTAACGGAATTCTATCTCCCAGCTGTCAATCAGTAGGATCTTACATTCAAGGGAAGTAACGGATTCTATATTCCCAGCTGTCAATCAGCTACGGATCTCTACATCAAGGGGAGGAGTAACGGATTCTCTATTCCAGCGGTAAATCCGCTAAGGATCTATTACATCAAGGGGAAGGAAGTAAGGATTCTCTATTCCCAGTGTCAATGCTACGGATCTATAACATCAAGGGGAAGTTAACGGATTCTCGATTCCAAGCTGTCAATCAGCTATGGATTATTACATCAAGGGGGGAAGTCGAACGCTTCTCTATTCCCAGTGCCCAATCAAGCTCGGATCTATTAATCAAGGGAGAAGTAACGGTAATTCTCTATCCCAGATGTCAATCAGCTAGGATCTATTACATCACGGGGAAGTTGCGGGGGAGATAACAGTTTCTCTATTCCCAGCTGTCAATCAGTACATCTACTACATCAAGGGGAGTAACGGATCTCTATTCCAAGCGGTCAATTCAGCTACGGACATAATCAATGGGAAGTAACGGATTATCTATTCCCAGATGTAAATCAGCTACGGATCTATTAAATTCAATGGGAAAGTACGGATTCCTCTATGCCCAGCTGGTCAATTCAGTAAGGATCTATAGCATCAAGGGGATGAGTAGTAAACGGATTTCTCTATGCTGAGCTGTCAATCAGCTACAGATCTATTACCATCAAGGAAGTAACGGATTCCTATCCAGCTGTCATCAAGCTCGGATCATTAATTCAAGGGGAAGTAAAAAAAAAAAAACGGTATTCTCTATCCCAGCTGTCCATCAGCTACGGAATCTATTAAGCAAGGGGAATAACGGATTCTACTATCCCATGGCATGTCCATGCAGCTACGGAATCTATTAGCATCAAGGCGGAAGTAACAGTTTATCTATCCAGCGTCAATCAGCTAGGATCTATTCATCAAGGGGAAAGTCGGATTCTCTATCCCAGCTGTCAAATCAGCTACGGATCTCTACATCATTGGATAGTAAAAGTAACGATCTCTATCTAGCGTCATCAGCTACGATCTATTAATCAGGGGAGAAGTACGGATTCTCTATTCCCAGCTGTCAATCAGCTAGGAATCTATTACATCAAGGGGAAGAGTAAAGGATCTCTATTCCCAGCTGCAATCAGCTAGGATCTATTACATCCAAGGGGAATAAACGGATTCTCATTCCCAGCTGTCAATCAGCTACGGATCTATTACATCAAGGGGAACGTAACGGAGTCTCATTCCCAGATGTCAATCAGGCTACCGATCTACTACATCAAGGGGACTGGAAGTAAACGGATTCTCTATGCCCAGCTGTCAATCAGATACGGATCTATAACATCAAGGGGGAGCGGTAGGGGGGCTACTGATGCTGAGTAACGTACGGAATGTTGTCTCGATGTAATACATTCCAGCTGTCCATCCGCACCGCGGTTACGATATTGCTACTACATCAAGGGTGGAAGTAGGTCTAGTTAACGGGGCCTATGGCTCATCTGGATTCAACCAGCTGTAATCAGCTTTACGGATCTACAGCATGTCAGGGGGACGTCGCCGAGGGTAGTAACCGGGACAGGATTCTATCTTCACAGCTGTCAGCACAAGCCCGAGAGCAGCGGTCAGTGGGATCACGTTCGACAACTCATAGGGGAAGTAACGATTCTCTATTCCAGCGTGTCACAATCAGCTAAGATCTATTAAATTCAAGGGGAAGTAACCGATTCTTTTATTCCCAGCTGTCAAATCATGGTAAGGATCGACTACATTCCAGGGGATGAGTAACGGAGTCTCTATTCCGTGTCAATCAGCTCAGATCTATTAAAATCAAGGGGAAAGTAACGGATTCTCTATTTCCCAGCTGTCAATCAGCTACAGATATATACACAAGGGGACGTACGGCTCTCTATCCCAGATGTCAATCAGCTCCGGATCTATTACATCAAGGGGAAGGAACGGATTCTTATATTCCCAGCTGTCAATCAGCTACAGATCTATTACATTAAGTGGATAGTAACGGATTGCTCTATCCCAGCTGTCAATCTCAGCTACAGATCTATTACATCAAGGGGAAGTAACGGATTCTCTATCCCAGCTGTCAAATCAGCTACGGATCTATTACATCAATGGGAGAGTAATGGATTTCTCGATTCCCAGTGTCTCAGCTACGGATATAGTACATTAAGGGGAAACAGTAACGGATTCTCTATTCCCAGCTGTCAATCAGGCTACGGATCTATTACATTCAAGGAAAGGGAAAGTAACGGATTCTCTAGTCCCAGTGTCCATCAGCTACGGATCTATTACATCAAGGGGAGTAACGGATTCTCTATTTCCCGCGTCAATCAGCTACAGATCTATTACATCAAGGGGAAGAGTAACGATTTCTCTTATTCACAAGCTGTCAATCAGCTCGGATCTATTACATCAAGGGGAAGTAAACGGATTCTCTATTCCCGCTGTCAATCAGCTACAGATCTATTACATTAAGGGGAAGTAACGGATTTCTCTATTCCAGCTGTCAATCAAGCTACAGATCTATTACATCAAAGGGAGTAACGGATTCTCTATTCCCAGCTGTCAATCAGCTACCAGATCTATTACATTAAGGGGAGTAACGGATTCTCTATTCCAGCTGTCAATCGCACATATCTATTTACACCAGGGAAGTAACTGATTCTCTATTCCAGCTGTCAATCGTCTACGGATCTTATTACATCAAGGGGAAGAAAGGATTTCTCTATTCCCAGCTGTCAACAGCTACAAGATCTATACATCAAGGGAGTACGGATTCTCTATTCCCAGCGTGCCATCAGATACAGATCTATTACAATCAAGGGGAAGGAAGCTAGGATATCTATTCCCAGCTGTCCATCAGCTTTACAGACTATTACAGTAAGGGGAAGTAGGGAAGTAGTAACGGATTCTCTATCCCAGCATGTCAATCAGCTACGATCTTTACATCGAGGGGGAAGTAAACTGATCTCTATTCCAGCTGGTCAATCAGCAGGATCTATAATCAAGGGGAAGTATAACGGATTCTTCATTCCCAGCTGTCAATCAGCTACAGATCATACATTAAAGGGGAAAGTCAACGGATTCTCTATTCCCAGCTGTCAATCAGGCTACGGATTATTACATCAAGGGGAGGAAGTAACGGATTTTCTACCCAAGCTGTCAATCAGTACAGATCTATTACTTAAAGGGGAAGTAACGGATTCTCTATCCCAGCTGTCAACAGATACGGATTATTAAATGCAAGGGGAAGTAACGGATTCTCATTCCCAGCTGTTCAATCAGCTAACGGACTATTACATCAGGGGGAAGTAACGGATTCTCCTATCCCAGCTGTCAATCAGCTACGGATCTATACATCAAGGGGAAGTAACGGATTCTCTATCCCAAGCTGTCAATCAGCTACAGATCTCTTACATCAAGGGGAGAAAACGGCTTCTCTATTCCCCGCTGTCAATAAGCTACGGATCTATTACATCAAGGGGAAGTAACGGCTTCTCTATTTCCCAGCTGTCAATCAGCACGGATCTATACATCAAGGGGGAAGTAAAGGATTCTCTATTCCCAGCTGTCAATCAGCTAGGATCTATTACATCAAGGGGAAGTAACGGATCTCTATCCCAGCTGGCCAATCAGCTAGGGATCTAGTTTACATCAGGGGGAAGTAACGGGATCTCTATTCCAAGCTGTCAATCAGCTCGGATATCTATTACATCAAGGGGAAGTAACGGATTCTCTATTCACAGCTGTCATCAGCTACGGATCTATTACAATCAAGGGGAAGTAACTGATTCTCTATTCCCAGCTGTAAATAAGCTACAGATCTATTACATTCAAGGGGAAGTAACGGATTCTCTATTCCCAAGACTGTCAATCAGTACGATCTATTACATCAAGGGGAGTAACGGATTCTCTATTCCCAGCTGTCAACAGCTAGCGGATTCTTTTACATCAAGGGGAAGTAAACGGATGCTTATTCCCACTGTCAACAGCTACGATTATTACATCAAGGGGAAGTAACGGATTCTCTATTCCAGCTGTCAATCAGCTACGGATTCTTTACATCAAGGGAAAAGTAACGGATTCTCTATTCCCAGCTGCAATAAGCTACGGAGCTATACATCAAGGGGAAGTAAGTAAGGATGCTCTTTCCAGTGTCAATCAGCTAACGATCTATTACATCAATGGAAGAAGTATAACGGATTCTCTATTCAGCTGTCAATCAGCTACAGATCTACTACATCAAGGGGAAGTAACGGATTAGCTATTCCCAGCTGTAAATCAGCTACGGATCCTATTACATCAAGGGGAACGAACGGATCTCTATTCCCAGCTGTTTAAATCAGCTACGGATCTATTACATTCAAGGGGAAGTAACGGATTCTCTATTCCCAGATGTTCAATCCGACTACAGATCTATTACACAATGGGAAGTAACGGATTCTCTATCCCAGCTGTCAATAGCTACAGATCTACTACATAAAGAGGGAAGTAACGGATTCTATATTCCAAGCTGTTCAATCAGCTAAGGATCTATTACTCAAGGGGAAGTAACGGATTCTCTATTCCCAGCTTTCAATCAGCTACGGATCTATTACATCAAGGGGGGAAGTAAGGATTCTCTATTCCAGCGTCAATCAGATACGGATCTATTACATTAAGGGAAGTAACGGATTCCTATTCCCAGCTGTCAATCAGCTAAAATATTATTGACATCAGGGGAAGTAACGGTTCTCTATTCCCAGCTGTAAATAGCTACGGATCTATTAAATCAAGGCGGGAAAGTAAAGGAATTCCTATTCGAGCTGTGAATAAGGCACATGCCAACAATCAACCAAATTCCCCTGTGCGGTGGAGCCCCACGTCTTTCTGCCTGTGGGGCACCATTCATCTAAGAAGCACCACAATAGATCATGTCTTGCTTAATGAAGGCCATTTATCCATTTGAAGGTAAATAAATATAAAAAGGAGAACTAGTACATTTATTCATAATATTGACTACAGATAGGAACATCACTAGACTGCTTTATCTCTGATCAGAAGCCACGGGGACACCAGCTGCTGAAATAAATAGCACGAATTGGGGGTAATTGCAGGTACAATTTATCTAGTGCGCTCTGATGGACTGTGACCTCGGACACTATTGAAGCTTAGGAATGGCCCAACCCAAGCAGATGTTACCGGTGTACAGAAGCTCTGCTTTATTCATTGGGAAGGTCGGTATATCAGTGGAGATCCTCGATTTAATCCCATTATATGTTCCTATGGCCCGGGTGGTTAGGGAACTTTAATTATTTTCGCTCCTTCGACAGTTTACAATGTAAATCCAGATTGGCGTTGGTCTCATCTTGCCGTTCAGGGCTCGGGTTCGGTGTCAGAATGTATGTCAGATTGTGAAGTGCTTTGCAGGTTTTTGCGGTAACACTCCAGACGACAAAGTGGGACATGGGTCTGTGAACAGGAGTATTCTTAGGTACTGAGGCCCGAGACAGCGCGGGTTTGTAGCAGCCGGGGCAGGTCGCGGTTCAGAGGGGACCAATACAGGAAAAACCCCCGAGGGGTAAGACGAGAGATGGTAATAAGGCGAAGCCGTGTTGTGGTAAAGGAGTAAACAGGAAAGAGGAGGGAGGCTTTTCTTCTTTGGGGCTCGTCTATCCAAGAGGAGGGTGGTGCGCGGGAATTGGAAGTCTTTGTCAGTCTCTCAAGGGTTTGTGATTCTTATCTCCTCTGCTTCTTAGCTGCCTGCAAGCGACGTTTCCGAGCATTTTCCTCCGCTTGACCAGACATTTTCCTTGACATCTCCTGCGGGGACATATTGATACACAGCAGGGGGGAACTCGGAGGGCCGCTGTCTGCTGCTTCTGCAGTAAGGGGCTTTCTGGGGTTGGAACAATGGAGAATCCGGGATTAATACAGGAAACAAAGTTTTACCGGGATGGAGAGGGATGGGGCCCGCAAGTAACAATAGACCGACAATGAAGACCAGACATGGGGAAAGGTACAAACCCTACCGTTCTCGCCGTTTAACAATGGCTCATCAATCTCTCGACGCTTCAGTTCTCCATTCAAATCCCGTTCTCCCTTTCCAGGGCATCCAGCCAACTGCTCTTCCTCATCCTGCAGAGGATCAGCGCCCCCACCGGGAGGGAACAGGATCCAAGTTGCTGCCTCGTCTGTAATTAGAGAATTGATGGGACAGGACTCAGTATAGTCAGCCCACCCCACGTAACCATGTGCACTTGTACCATTTATTATTATAGAATCTAGACTCGCTTCGAATAGACTGTACAATTCAATGAGACAGTATGGGAACAGACTGCGGTAATAGTCAGCCACCCCACGTACCCATAGTGCCACGTTCCATTTATAGATTAGACTCGTTCTTACTAGACTGTACATCACTGAGACAGTATGGGAACCAGAATGCAGTCTAGTAGCCCACCCCACGTACCCATAGGCACGTACCATTGATAGATCTAACTCGCTTTTACTAGACTGTACAACCAAGAGGGGGGTGACATTAGGGGAACCAGACTGCAGTTAGTCAGCCCACCACGTTACATAGTGCACTTTACAATTAGTCTCTAGATATCTAGACTCACTTCTTACTGACTGTACATCAATGAGACATGTATGGGAATTTTTGTGGTGCCCAGATTTATTTTTGTGGTGCCCAGATTTATTTTTTTATTTTTGTGCTGCCCAGATTTATTTTTTATTTTTGTGGTGCCCAGATTTCTTTTTTATTTTTGTGCTGCCCAGATTTCTTTTTTATTTTTGTGGTGCCCATATACATCTTCAGGGGGGGAGTAACTGGAGGCTCTATCCCGTGTCATCAGCTCACGGATCTATTACATCAAGGGGAAGATACGGATTCTATATTCCCACCGCTGTCAATCAGCTACAGGATCTATTACACTAAGTGGAGTAACGGATTCTCTATTCCCAGCTGTCAACTCAGTCTAAGGATCTATTACATCAAGGGGAAGTAACGGATTCTCTATCCCAGCTTCAATCAGCTACAGATCTATTACATCAATGGGAAGTAACGATTCTCTATTCCCAGAGTCATCAGCTACGGATCTATATACATCAGGGGAAAGTAACGGATTCTCTATTCCCAGCTGTCAATCAGCTACGGTCTATTACATCAAGGGAAGTAACGGATTCTCTATCCCAGTGTCAATCAGCTACGATCTATTACATCAAGGGGAAGTAACGGATTCTCTATTCCCAGCTGTCAATCAGCTACGGATCTATTACATCAAGGGGAAGTAACGATTCTCTATTCCAAGCTGTCAATCAGCTAAGGATCTATTACATCAAGGGGAAGTAACGGATTCTCTTTCCAGCTGTCAATCAGCTACAGATCTATTACATCAAGGGGAAGTAACGATTCTCTATTCCAGCTGTCAATCAGCTACAGATCTATTACATCAAGGGGAAGTAACGGATTCTCTATTCCCAGCTGTCAATCAGCTACAGATCTATTACATCAAGGGGAAGTAACGGATTCTCTATTCCCAGCTGTCAATCAGCTACGGATCTATTACTCACGGGGAAGTAACGGATTCTCTATTCCCAGCTGTCAATCAGCTACGGATCTATTACAATCAAGGGGAAGATAACGATTCTCTATTCCCAGCTGTCAATCAGCTACAGATCTATACATCAAGGGAAGTACGGATTCTCTATTCCCACGTGTCATCAGATACGATCTATTACAATCAAGGGGAAAGTAACGGATTCTCTATTCCCAGCTGTCCAATCAGCTACAGATCTATTACATCAAGGGGTAAGTAAACGGATTCTCTATTCCAGCTGTCAATCAGCTACGGATCTATTACATCAGGGGAAGTAACGATTCTCTATTCCCAGCTGTCAATCAGCTACGGATCTATTACATCAAGGGGAAGTAAACGGATTCTCTATTCCCAGCTGTCAATCAGCTACGGATCTATACATACATCAAGGGGAAGTAACGGATTCCTATTCCCAGCTGTCATCAGCTACGATCTATTACATCAAGAGGGAAGTAACGGATTCCTATCCCAGCTGTCAATCAGCTACAGATCTATTACAATCAAGGGGAAGTAACGGTTCTCCTATCCCAGCTGTCAATCAGCTACGGATCTATTACATCGAAGGGAAGTAACGGATTCTCTATTCCCAGCTGTCAATCAGCTACGGATCTATTACATCAAGGGAAGTAACGGATTCCTCTATTCCCAGCTGTCAATCAGCTACGGATCTATTACAAATCAAGGGGAAGTAAACGGATTCTCTATTCCCGCTGTCAATCAGCTACGGATCTATTACATCAAGGGGAAGTAACGGATTCTCCTATTCCCAGCTTTCAATCAGCTACGGATCTATTACATCAAGGGGAAGTAACGATTCTCTATTCCCAGCTGTCAATCAGCTACGGATCTTTACATCAAGGGGAAGTAACGGATTCTCTATCCCAGCTGTCAATCAGCTGCGGATCTATTACATCAAGGGAAGTAACGGGATCTCTATTCCCAGCTGTCAATCAGCTACAGATCTATTACATCAAGGGGAAGTAACGGATTCTCTATTCCCAGCTGTCAATCAGCTACGGATCTATTACATCAAGGGGAAGTAACGGATTCTCTATTCCCAGCTGTCAATCAGCTACGGATCTATTACATCAAGGGGAAGTAACGGATTCTCTATTCCCAGCTGTCAATCAGCTACAGATCTATTACATCAAGGGGAAGTAACGGATTCTCTATTCCCAGCTGTCAATCGCTAGCGATCTATTACATCAAGGGGAAGTCTGATTCTCTATTCCCAGCTTCAATCAGCTACGGATCTATTACATCAAGGGGAAGTAACGGATTCTCTATTCCCAGCTGTCAATCAGCTCACGGATCTATACATCAAGGGGAAGTACGGATTCTCTATTCCCAGCTGTCAATCAGCTACGGATCTATACATCAAGGGAAGTAAACGGATTCTCATTCCATGTCAATCAGCTAACGATCTATTACATCAAGGGGTGAGTAACGGATTCTCTATTCCCAGCTGTTCAATCTCTACGGATCTATACAATCAAGGGGAAGTAACGGATTCTCTATTCCCAGCTGTCAATCAGCTACGGATCTATTACATCAAGGGGAACGTACGGATTCTCTATTCCCAGCTGTCAATAGCTACGGATCTATACATCAAGGGGAAGTAACGGATCTCTATTCCCAGCTGTCAATCACTACGGATCTATTACATCAAGGGGAAGTAACGGTTCTCTATCCCAGCTGTCAATCAGCTAACGGATCTTTAACATCAATGGGAAGTAACGGATTCTCTATTCCCAGCTGCAATCAGCTACGGATCTATTACATCAAGGGAAGTAACGATACTCTATTCCAGCTTCAATCAGATACGGATCTATTACATCAAGGGAAGTAACGGATTCTCTATTCCCAGCTGTCAATCAGCTACGGATTCTATTACATCAAGGAAGTAACGGTTCTCTATTCCCAGCTGTCAATCAGCTACGGATCTATTACATCAATGGAATTAACGATTCTCTCTCTACTCAGATGTCATCAGCTACAGATCTATTACATCAAGGGGAAGTAAAAGGATTCTCTATTCCGCACTGTCATCAGCTACAGATCTATTCCAATCACGTTGTGGGGCCCAGGATTTATATTTTTTTTTGGTGCCCAATGATTTTATTGTGCTGCAGATAGTTATTTTTGTGGTGCCAGATTTTTTATTTTGTGCTGCCCAGATCTGGTTTTATTTTTGTGTGCCAGTTTTTATTTTTGTGTCGCACCCGATGATATTATTTTTTTGCGCCCAGATTTATTTTTTGTGCGCAGATTCATTTTTATTTTGTGGTGCCAAGATTTCTTTTTGTTTTTTGTGCTGCCCAGATTTATTTTTATTTTTGTGGTTGCCCAGATTTATTATTTATTTTGTGCTGCCCCGATGTTATTTTTTGTGCAGATTTTTGCTTGCCCACTTTTGGTTTTGATTGTTAGTTTCTTTGTGCGGGCACACCAGATTATGGTTTTGTAGCCAGATGTTGTTGTGCTTTGCCACCAGGGATGTGCTTATTTGTTTTCTTTTTTTGGCTGCCCCAGAGTGTGTATTTTTGTGATAGCCCCAGATGGATTTTTTATAGTGTTGGTAGGTGCCGCCAGCATTTGCTGAGTTTTATGTTTTTATGTTGAACTGTGCCCAGGCGCCTAGAGGTATTTTTATTTTGGTGTGGGGCCGACAGAGTGTTAGTCTTTGTGACGAATAGGTGATGTGGCGTTGCACAGAATTTATTTTTGTTGCGGCCCAGATGATTTTGGTCCCCAGATAGGTCTATATGTGGTGTGCTGCCCAGATGGTTAGAGTCTTGTAGTTTGTGCTGAGCCTATGGGTGTGCTGCACGATTTATTTTGGTGCCGCGGTGTATGCGCGATAAATTGTTGTAAAGACACAGTTAGCTGCTAGGACTTCTGACTAGTAATCATTGCACATTTCTATTGCTCTAACAATCACGGTGAGTGTCCTGTTATAATATGTAACGACAATTTATATCTAAACAACCAACGATTTACAGGAAAATAACGAGGTGGCCCCTCACTTTCACAATCCCACTGTAGACGATTAGAAAACTTTTACTTAGAGGTGCTTGGCCAGTTCCCTTACTCCAATCTATGTCAGGGTAGTTAAAATCCCCATAACCAGAAACATGACCCCTTAGTTATTCTTCTTTTTTTTTAGCAGCCTGTTCAGACCTTATTTTATCTGGTGCATATTGAGTCTTCTGTGGTCCACCTCCTTGTTGTATAGGTGCAGTTGTGGCTTATGTAACTTATACCTTTTCAGAACAAGTGTTAGTTACCTAACCTAGCGTGCTGTCCGAAATCAGTCTCACCCATATACTGCCGGATCGTTTGTACCCCATCTATTCCATCTTTTAAATTTGGCTCAATCCTGTTTAAAGGGGAAACAGGGAACTGTGTCCAAAAAGGACTTTAGGTAAATTGAGGTAATTGATAGGAATTACTCCCCTGAGAATTTTTGCATTAGTTCATGTTTATTTTACACATAGTTTGAAGTATTTACATTTTTGTTGTGATATGGCCCAGCAGCATCACAAGGTCCCCGCACATTCTTCTTCCTGCTCTGAAAAACTGTCATCACTGTCGTGTTGCTCCTCCCCTTAGCAGCCCCCATGAACCTTATCTTACAGCCCACGTGACCACGCCCACTCAGGGTGTCTAAGCCCCGCCCACTCACGAGTGCCATGGGTTACTCGACCCCCCCCCCAACCCCCCCCCCCCCCCCCCCCCCCCCCCCCACCCCCCCCCCAAGCAGAGGGGAGAAACTGCAAAGGCTGTTTTCACATAGTGCGGAAGGGCATGGTAGATTCCCGTTACCTTCTCGTCAGGACTTCAACAGCAGAGAGGAGGAGGGCTTCTGTATCCTCACACATGCGGGAAGTCTGAGGCTGTGCTAGCCGGCGGCACTGTGGCAAGAGAAGCCCTCCGAATGTCGAATGTTTTCACGCCTCCCACCCATACTTTATGGTCAGTCATTTCTGTATATCTTGGGCTGCCTGGAGCACGTAGAGGTGGTTGGAGGTGGTTGATGGCTCGTTTTTAAGGTAGGAAAACTGGCCTTTCATTTAAACTCAACTTGTTTGGAGACCACAGCACCTTTAACATCCATACATACTCTCCCTACTATTTCTTATACTCGGTCATGTCTAAATAAGGAGTATCCTTCATATTTACTGGCCAATCTGCGTGATAATCATTAGCAATGATTCTGCGTGTATACCAATAAAATCATACCTTTCTACTAAAGCTAGTATTTATAGTTCCCAGTTTTTCCATACTTAGACGTACATGCTCCTAAGGATATGTCCCCCTAGCATACAGTGCCCTGTCCCCCCAGATTATGCAATCGCTTCCAATCTTTGTGGACAATATAGTCAGGGCATATAATATGGATAAATGATATTCTCCCCACCTACCTTACTATAAACACCGTCGCCAGTCTGCTTGATAGCGGTAGGGAGGATTTGCCTTTTGAATCGATGATAATGCGCATGGCTGCATGGAAAATCACCATTTCAATGCAGGATCGTGGCATGTGATTGAGAATTTTGGTAGGCATAGCAAGAGGAAAAGTGAATTGCAGTGTGGGCCTCCGCCGTAGAGTTCAATCACCCCTATATGCCAAAACAGCTGTCAATCAACTCGGATTAACATCAAGGGAAGTAAGTACCGGATTCTATTCCCAGCGTGTCAATCAGCTAAGGTCTTACATTAAGGGAATAACGGATCTCTATCATCCCAGCTGTCAATCAGCTAAGGATCTCTACATCAAGGCGGAAGTAACGGATTCTCTATTCCCAGCTGTAAATCAGCTAGGATCTATTACATCAAGGGGAAGTGAAAGGATTCTCTATTCCCAGGTCAATAGTAGATCTATACATCAAGGAGGAAGTAAACGGATTCTCGATTCCAAGCGTCAATCAGCTAGGAAAATCTATTACATCAAGGGGGATTAGTGATTCTCTATTCCCAGCTGTCCAATCAGCTACAGATACTATTAATAAGGGAGAAGTAACGGTATTCTCGTATCCCAGCTGTAATCAGCTAGGATCTATTACATCACAAGTTGGGGGAAGTAACGAGTTTTCTATTCCCAGCTGTCAATCAGTCGACATCTATCTACATCAAGGGGAGTAACGGATTCTCTTATTTCCAAGCGGTCAATCAGCACAGGAATAATCAAGTGGAAGTAACGGATTATCTATTCCCGCATGTCAATTCAGCTACGATCTATTAAATCAAGTGGGAAAGTACGGATTCTATATCCCAGCTGTTTTGTCAATCAGCTAAGGATATGAGCATTCAAGGGGAAGTAAGTATAAACGATTTCTCTATGCTGAGCTGTCAATCCAGCTACAGATCTATTACATCAAGGACGTAACGGATTCTTTCTATTCCCAGCTGTCATCAGCAAGGATCATTAATCAAGGGGAAGTAAAAAAACGGATTCTCTATCCCAGCTGTCCATCAGCTACAGAATCTATTAAGCATAGGGGAAGGAACGGATTCTACTATCCACAGGCATGTCAATGACAGCTAGATCATTACATCAAGGGGAAGTAACAGATCTCTATCTATCCAGCTGTCAATCAGCTCAGATCTATTCATAAGGGAGGGAGAAGCGGATTCTCTATTCCCAGCTGTCAATCAGCTACGGATTTACATCAGTTGGGACAGTAACGATTCTTCTAGCTGTCAATCAGCTACGGATCTATTACATCAGGGGGAAGTCACGGATTCTCTATTCCCAAGCTGTCATCAGATACGGAATCTATTACATCAAGGGGAAGTTAAGTAAAGGATCTCTATTCCCAGCTGCAATCAGCTAGGATCTATTACATCAAGGGAATAAACGGATTCTCATTCCCAGCTGTCATCAGCTACGGATCTTTACATCAAGGGGAACGTAACGGAGTCTCATTCCCAGCATGTCAATCCAGGCTACGATCTATCTACATCCAAGGGGACGGAAGTAACGGATTCTCTATGCCCAGCTGTCAATCAGCATACGGATCTATAACATCAGGCAGGGTACTGATGGAGTACGACGGAGTTCGTCTATAATCATCCAGCTGTCACATCCCACCGCGTACGAATTGCTATAATAAGCGGTGGAGTAGTAGTTAACGCGGCATTCTCTGATTCCCAGATGTCATCAGGCTTTACGGATCTATCAGCATTGTCAGGGACGGCCGAGGTAGTACGACAGATCTCTATTCAGCTGTCGCACAAGCCCGAAGCAGGTCTGTCAGTTACAACTCAAGGGGAAGTAACGGATTCTCTATCCAGCTGTACAAGTCAGCTACGGAGATATTACAGATTCAAGGGAAGTAACCGATTCTTATTCCCAGCTGTTCAAATCAGTAAGGATCGATACATCAAGGGGAGAAGTAACGGATGTCTTATTCCCGATGTCAATCAGCTACAGATCTTTCATTCTGGAAAGATTCAATAGTAAGCTCGGATTATCTAGGGCGAAGTAACGGATTCTCTATTTCCCAGCTGTCATCAGCTACGGATTATATCACTACAATGGGGAGTAACGGTTCTCTATCCAGATGCTCAATCAGTCCGGATCTATTACATCAAGGGGAAGGACGGATTCTTTATTCCCAGCTGTCAATCAGCTACGATCTATTACATCTAAGGGAAGTAACGGATTCTCTATTCCCAGCTGTCAATCTCAGCTACAGGATCTATTACATCAAGGGAAGTAACGGATTCTCTATCCCAGCTGTCAATCAGCTACGGATCATTACATCAATGGGAAGTAAGATTCTCATTCCCAGGTCTCAGCTACGGATATAGTACATAAGGAAGAACGGATTCTCTATTCCCAGCTGTCAATCAGCTACGGATCTATTACATTCAAGGGGGAAGTAACGGATTCTCTATCCCAGCTGTCATCAGCTACGATCTATTACATCAAGGGGAAGTAACGGATTCTCTATTCCCAGCTGTCAATCAGCTACGATCTATTACATCAAGGGGAAAGTAACGATTCTCTTATTCCAAGCTGTCAATCAGCTCGGATCTATTACATCAAGGGGAAGTAACGGATTCTCTATTCCCAGCTGTCAATCAGCTACAGATCTATTACATTCAAGGGGAAGTAACGGATTCTCTATTCCCACTGTCAATCAGCTACAGATCTATTACATCAAGGGAAGTAACGGATTCTCTATTCCCAGCTGTCAATCAGCTACCGATCTATTACATATAAGGGGAAGTAACGGATTCTCTATTCCAGCTGTCAATCAGCTACAATCTATTTACATCCAGGGGAAGTAATGATTCTCTATTCCCAGCTGTCAATCAGCTACGGATCTATTACATCAAGGGGAAGTAAAGGATTCTCTATTCCCAGCTGTCAATCAGCTACAGATCTTACATCAAGGGGAAGTACGGATTCTCTATTCCCAGCGTCATCAGATACGATCTATTACAATCAAGGGAAGAAGCTAGGATTCTATTCCCAGCTGTCCATCAGCTACGACTATTACATCAAGGAAGTGGGAAGTAGTAACGGATTCTCTATCCCAGCATGTCAATCAGCTACGGATCTCTTACATCGAGGGGGAAGTAAACGATTCTCTATTCCCAGCTGTCAATCAGCAGGATCTATTACATCAAGGGGAAAGTATAACGGATTCTTCATTCCCAGCTGTCAATCAGCTACGATCTATTACATCTAAAGGGGAAGTAACGGATTCTCTATTCCCAGCTGTCATCAGGACTACGATCTATTACATCAAGGGAGGAAGTAACGGATTTTCTATTCCCAGCTGTCAATCAGCTACAGATCTATTACTTAAAGGGGAAGTAACGGATTCTCTATCCCAGCTGTCAATCAGTACGGATCTATTAAATCAAGGGGAAGTAACGGATTCTCTATTCCCAGCTGTTCAATCAGCTAACGATCTATTACATCAGGGGAAGTAACGGATTCTCCTATTCCCAGCTGTCAATCAGCTACGGATCTATTACATCAAGGGGAAGTAACGGATTCTCTATTCCCAGCTGTCAATCAGCTACAGATCTCTCATACATCAAGGGGAGAAAACGGTTCTCTATTCCCAGCTGTCAATCAGCTACGGATCTATTACTCAAGGGGAAGTAACGGTTCTCTATTCCCAGCTGTCAATCAGCTACGGATCTATTACATCAAGGGGAAGTAAAGGATTCTCTATTCCCAGCTGTCAATCAGCTACGGATCTATTACATCAAGGGGAAGTAACGGATTCTCTATCCAGCTGGCAATCAGCTAGGAGATCTATTACATCAAGGGGGAAGGTAACGGATCTCTATTCCAGCTGTCAATCAGCTACGGATCTATTACATCAAGGGGAAGTAACGGATTCTCTATTCCAGCTGTCAATCAGCTACGGATCTATTACAATCAAGGGGAAGTAACGATTCTCTATTCCCAGCTGTAATAGCTACAGATCTATTACATCAAGGGGAAGTAACTGGATTCTCTATTCCCAGCTGTCAATCAGCTACGATCTATTACATCAAGGGGAGTAACGGATTCTCTATTCCCAGCTGTCAATCAGCTACGGATTCTTTTACATCAAGGGGAAAGTAAACGGATGCTTATTCCCACTGTCAATCAGCTACGATTATTACATCAAGGGGAAGTAACGGATTCTCTATTCCCAGCTGTCAATCAGCTACGGATTCTCTTACATCAAGGGAAAAGTAACGGATTCTCTATTCCCAGCTGTCAATAGCTACGGACTATTACATCAAGGGGGAGTAAGTAACGGATCTCTTTCCAGCTGTCAATCAGCTAACGATCTATTACATCAATGGGAAGTAACGGATTCTCTATTCCCAGCTGTCAATCAGCTACAGATCTATACATCAAGGGGAAGTAACGGATCTCTATTCCCAGCTGTAAATCAGCTACGGATCTATTACATCAAGGGGAAGAACGGATTCTCTATTCCCAGCTGTTTAATCAGCTACGGATCTATTACATCAAGGGGAAGTAACGGATTCTCTATTCCCAGTGTCAATCCGACTACAGATCTATTACATCAAGGGAAGTAACGGATTCTCTATTCCCAGCTGTCAATAGCTACAGATCTATACATAAGAGGGAAGTAACGGATTCTTATTCCAGCTGTTCAATCAGCTAAGGATCTATTACTCAAGGGAAGTAACGGATTCTCTATTCCCAGCTTTCAATCAGCTACGGATCTATTACATCAAGGGGGAAGTAAGGATTCTCTATTCCAGCTGTCAATCAGTACGATCTATTACATAAGGGAAGTAACGGATTCTCTTATTCCCAGCTGTCAATCAGCTAAATATCTATTACATCAGGGGAAGTAACGGATTCTCTATTCCCAGCTGTAATCAGCTACGGATCTATTAATCAAGGGGAAAGTAAAGGAATTCTCTATTCGAGCTGCTGAATAAGTGCACATGCCAAACAATCAACCAAATTCCCCTGTGCGGTGGAGCCCCACGTCTTTCTGCCTGTGGCGCACACATTCATCTAAGAGCACCACAATAGATCATTCTTGCTTAATGAAGGCCATTTATCCATTTGAAGGTAAATAAATATAAAAAGGAGACTGTCATATCATAATATTATACAATAGGAACATCACTAGATGCTTATCTCTGATCAGAGCCACGGGGACACCAGCTGCTGAAATAAATAGCACGAATTGGGGGTAATTGCAGGTTACAATTATCTAGGCGCTCTGATGGACTGTGACCTCGGACACTATTGAAGCTTAGAATGGCCCAAGCCCAAGCAGTATGTTGACCGGTGTACAGAAGCTCTGCTTTATTTCATTGGGAAGGTCGGTGATATCAGTGGAGATCCTCGATTTAATCCCATTATATGTTCACTATGGCCTCGGGTGGTTAGCGGAACTTTATTTTCGCTCCTTCGAACAGTTTACATGTAAATCCAGATTGGTCGTTGGTCTCATCTTGCCGTTCAGGCTCGGCGGTGTCAGAATGTGTCAGATTGTGAGTGCTTTGCAGGTTTTTGCGGTAACACTCCAGACACAAAGTGGGACATGGGTCTGTGAACAGGAGTAATTTCTTAGGTACTGCAGGCCCGAGACAGCGCAAGGGTTGTAGCAGCGGGGCAGGTCGCGGTTCAGAGGGGACCAATACAGGAAACCCCCGAGGGTAAGAAGAGATGGTAATAAGGCGAGCCGTGTTTGGTAACGGATAACAGGAAGAGAGGAGGCGAGGCCTGGGGCTCGTCTATCAAGAGGAGGGTGGTGCGCGGGAATTGGAAGTCTTTGTCAGTCTCTCAAGGTTGTGTTCTTACTCTCCTCTGCTCTCTTAGCTGCCTGCAAGCGACGTTTCCGAGCTTTTCCTCCCGCTTGACCAGCATTTCCTGTGACATCTCCTGCGGGGACATTGATACACAGCAGGGGGGAACTCGGAGGGCCCTGTCTGCTGCTTCTGCAGTAAGGCTTTCTGGGGTTGGAAAATGAGATCCGGGATTAATACAGGAAACAAAGTTACCGGAGATGGAGAGGGATTGGGGGAGTAACATAGACCGACAATGAAGACCAGACATGGGGAAAGGTACAAACCCTACCGTTCTCGCCGTTTAACAATGCTCATCAATCTCCCGCTTCAGTTCTCCATTCAAATCCCGTTCTCCCCTTTCCAGGGCATCCAGCCAACGCTCTTCCTCATCCTGCAAGGTCAGCGCCCCCACCGGGAAGGGAACAGGACCAAGTTTGCTGTCCTCGTCTGTAATTAGAGATGATGGGACAGACTCAGTATAAGTCAGCCCACACCCACGTAACCCATGTGCACTTGTACCATTTATTCATTATAGATCTAGACTCGCTTCATAGACTGTACATTCAATGAGACAGTATGGGAACCAGACTGTCGAGTAATAGTCAGCCACCCCACGTTACCCATAGTGACATTCAACGATTTTCATTTATAGATTAACTCGCTTCTACTAGACTGTACATCACGGAGACAGTATTCTGGGAACCAGAACTCAGTATAGTCAGCCCACCCCACGTTCACCCATGGGAGTGCACTTAAACCATTGTATTATAGATCTAACTCCTTCTCTACTAGACTGTACAACCAAGAGGGGGACTGTAGAGGGAACCAACTGCAGTTAGTCAGCCCACCCACGTTACCTAGTGCAGCTTTACATTTAGTCTTAGTTTATATCTAGACCTCACTTCTACTGACTGTACATCAATGAGACATGTATGGGAAAGGGGAAGTAACGGATTCTCTATTCCCAGCTGTCAATCAGCTACGGATCTATTACATCAAGGGGAAGTAACGGATTCTCTATTCCCAGCTGTCAATCAGCTACGGATCTATTACATCAAGGGGAAGTAACGGATTCTCTATTCCGAGCTGTTAATTAAGTCACATGCCAACATCAACCAAATTCCCCCTGTGAGGTGGAGCCCCAGTCTTTCTGCCTCGTGGGCCCCCATTCATCTAAGAAGCACACAATAGATCATGTCTTGCTGTAATGAAGACCATTTATTCCATTTGAAGGTAAATAAATATAAAAAGGAGACCTGTTCATCATAATATTATATACATATAGGAACATTCACTAGACTGCATTATCTCTGATCAGAGCCCTAAAATCCGTTTCCTTCTCCCCTTGATGTCTAATAGATCGTAGTGTTGACACTGGGAATAGGAATCCGTTACTTCCCCTTGATGTAATAGATCGTGTAGCTGATTGACAGCTGGGAATAGAGAATCCGTATTACACTTCCCATTGATGTATAGATCCGTAGCTGATTGACAGCTGGGAATAGAGAATCCGTTACTCCCCTTGATGTAATAGATCTTAGCTGATTGACAGCTGGAATAGAGAATCCGTTACTTCCCCTGATGTAATGATCCGTGCTGATTGACAGCTGAGATAGAGAATCCGTTACTTCCCCTTGATGTAATAGATCCGTAGCTGATTGACAGCGTGGAATAGAGAATCGTTCGTTACTTCCCCTTGATGTAATAGATCTGTAGCGATTGACAGCTGGGAATAAGCATACCGTTACTTCCCCTTGATGTAAATGATCTGTAGCTGATTGACAGCTGGGAATAGAGAATCCGTTACTTCCCCGATTAGTAAAGATCTGTACTGATTGACAGCTGGAATGAGAATCCGTTACTTCCCCTTGATTGTAATAGATCCTAGCTGATTGACAGCTGGAAATAAGAATCCGTTACTTCCCCTTGATGTAATAGATCGTAGCTGATTGACAGCTGGGAAATAGAGAATCCGTTACTCTTCCCCTTGATGTAATAGATCTGTAGCTGATTGACAGCTGGGAATAGAGAATCCGTTACTTCCCCTTGATTAATAGATCTGTAGCTGATTGACAGCTGGGAATAGAGAATCCGTTACTTCCCATTGATGTAATAGTCTCGTAGCTGATTTCAGCTGGGATAGAGAATCCTGTTACTTCCCCTTGATGTAATAGATCCGTAGCTGATTGACAGCTGGAATAGAAGAATCCTTTTACTTCCCCTTGATGTAATAGAT
The DNA here is from genome assembly GCA_019447015.1 of Hymenochirus boettgeri. Classification (NCBI taxonomy): domain Eukaryota; kingdom Metazoa; phylum Chordata; class Amphibia; order Anura; family Pipidae; genus Hymenochirus; species Hymenochirus boettgeri. Next base: position 119,480 of record JAACNH010000714.1, read on the forward strand.
CCTAGCTGATTGACAGCTAATAGAGAATCCGTTACTTTCCCCTTGATGTAATAGTACCGTAGCTGATTGAACGCTGGGAATAGAGAATCCGTTACGTCCTCTTGATGTAAAGATCCTAGCTGATTGACAGCTGGGCATAGAGAATCCGTTACTTCCCCTGATGTAATGAGATCCGTAGCTGATTAGACAGTTGGGAATAGAGAATCCGTTACTTCCCATTGATGTAATAGATCCGTAGCTGATTGACAGCTGGAATAGAGAATCCGTTACTTCCCCTTGAGTAATAGATCCGTAGCTGATTGACAGCTGGGAATAGAGAATCCGTTATTTCCCCTTGATGTAATAGATCCGTAGCTGATTGACACTGGGAATAGAGAATCCGTTACTTCCCCTTGATGTAATAGATCCGTAGCTGATTGACAGCTGGGAAATAGAATCCGTTACTTCCCCTTGATGTAAGATCTGTAGCTGATTGACAGCTGGAATAGAGAATCCGTTACTTCCCCTTGATGTAATAGACCTTAGCTGATTGACAGCTGGGAATAGAGAATCCTTTACTTCCCCTTGATGTATAGATCCGTACTGATTGACAGCTGGGAATAAGAATCTTACTTCCCCTTGATGTAATAGATCTGTAGCTGATTGACAGCTGGGAATAGAGATCGTTACTTCCCCTTGAGTAATAGATCCGTAGCTGATTGACAGCTGGAATAGAGATCCGTTACTTCCCCTTGATGTAATAGATTCCGAAGCTGATTTGACAGCTGGAAAGAGAATCCGTACTTCCCCTTTGATGTAATAGATCGTAGCTGATTGACAGCGGGAATAAGGAATCCGTTACTTCCCCTTGATGTAATAGATCCGTAGCTGATTGACAGCTGGGAATAGAGAATCCGTTACTTCCCCTTGATGTAATATATCGTAGCTGATTGACGCTGGGAATAGAGAATCCGTTACTTCCCCTTGAATGTAATAGATCGTAGCTGATTGACAGCTGGGAATAGAGAATCCGTTACTTCCCCTTGATGTAAAGATCCGTAGCTGATTGACAGCTGGGAATAGAGAATCCGTTACTTCCCTTGATGATAGATCTGTAGCTGATTGACAGCTGGGAATAGGAATCCGTTACTTCCCCTTGATGTAATAGATCGTAGCTGATTGACAGCTGGAATAGAGAATCCGTTACTTCCCCTTGATGTAATAGATCCGTAGCTGATTGACAGCTGGGAATAGAGAATCCGTTACTTCCCCTTGATGTAATAGATCCGTAGGATTGACAGCTGGGAATAGAGAATCCGTTACTTCCCCTTGAATGTAATAGATCCGTAGCTGATTGACAGCTGGGAATAGAGAATCCGTTACTTCCCCTTGATGTAATAGATCCGTAGCTGATTGAACGCTGGGAATAGAGAATCCGTTACTTCCCCTTGATGTAATAGATCCGTAGCTGATGACAGCTGGAATAGAGAATCCGTTAACTTCCCCTTGATGATAGTAGATCTGTAGCTGATTGACAGCTGGGAATAGGAATCCGTTACTTCCCCTTGATGTTATAGATCCGTAGCTGATGACAGCTGGAATAGAGAATCCGTTACTTCCCCTTGATGTATAGATCCGTAGCTGATGGACAGCTGGGAATAGAGAATCCGTTACTTCCCCTTGATGTAATAGATCCGTAGCTGATTGACAGCTGGATAGTAGAATCCGTTACTTCCCCTTGATGTAATAGATCCGTAGCTGATTGACAGCTGGGAATAGAGAATCCTTTACTTCCCTTGATGTAATAGATCTGTCCTGATTGACAGCTGGGAATAGAGAATCCGTTACTTCCCTTGATGTAATAGATCGTAGCTGATTGACAGCTGGGAATAGAGAATCCGTTACTTCCCCTTGATGTAATAGATCCGTAGCCTGATTGAACAGCTGGGAAATGAGAATACCTTACTTCCCATTGATGTAATAGATCTGTAGCTGATTGACAGCTGGGAATAGAGAATCCGTTACTTCCCCTTGATGTAATAGATCCGTAGCTGATTGACAGCTGGGAATAGAGAATCCGTTACTTCCCTTGATGTAAAGATCCGTAGCTGATTGACAGCTGGAATAGAGAATCCTTTTACTTCCCCTTGATGTAATAGATCCTGCTGATTGACAGCTGGGAATAGAGAATCGTTACTTCCCCTTGATGTATAGATCCGTAGCTGATTGACAGCTGGGAATAGAGAATCCGTTACTTCCCCTTGATGTAATAGAATCCGTAGCTGATTGACAGCTGGGAATAGAAGAATCCGTTACTTCCCCCTTGATGTAATAGATCCGTAGCTGATTGACAGCTGGGAATAGAGAATCCGTTACTTCCCCTTGATGTAATAGATCCGTAGCTGATTGACAGCTGGGAATGAGAGAATCCTTACTTCCCCTTGATGTAATAGATCCGTAGCTGATTGACAGCTGGGAATAGAGAATCCGTACTTCCCCTCCTTGATGTAATAGATCCGTAGCTGATGACAGCTGGGAATAGAAATCCGTTACTTCCCCTTTGATGTAATAGATCCGTAGCTGATTGACAGCTGGGATAGAGATCCGTTACTTCCCCTGATGTAATAGATCCGTGAGCTGATGACAGCTGGGAAGGAGAATCCGTTACTTCCCCTTGATGTAATAGATCCGTAGCTGATTGACAGCTGGGAATAGAGAATCCGTTACTTCCCTTGATGTAATAGATCTGTAGCTGATGAACGCTGGAATAGAGAATCCGTTACTTCCCTGTGATGTAATAGTCCGTAGCTGATTGACAGCTGGGAATAGAGAATCCGTTACTTCCCCTTGATGTAATAGATCGTAGGCTGATTGACAGCTGGGAATAGAGAATCGTTACTTCCCTTGATGTAATAGATCCGTAGCTGATTGACAGCTGGGAATAGAGAATCATTACTTACCCCTTGATGTAATAGATCTGTAGCTGATTGACAAGCTGGGAATAGAGAATCCGTTACTTCCCTTTATGTTAGATCTGTAGCTGATGACAGCTGGGAATAGAGATCTGTTACTTCCCTTGATGTAATAGATCTGTAGCTGATTGACAGCTGGGAATAGAGAATCCGTTACTTCCCCTTGATGTAATAGATCTGTAGCTGATTGACAGCTGGGATAGAGAATCCGTTACTTCCCCTTGATGTAATAGATCTGTAGCTGATTGACAGCTGGGAATAGAGAATCCGTTACTTCCCCTTGATGTAATAGATCTGTAGCTGTTGACAGCTGGGAATGAGAATCCGTTACTTCCCCTTGAATGTATAGATCGGTAGCTGATTGACAGCTGGGAATAGAGAATCCGTTACTTCCCTTTATGTAATAGATCGTACTGATTGACACTGGATAGAGAATCCGTTACTTCCTTGATTAAAGATCGGTAGCGTGATTGACGCTGGGAATAGAGAATCCGTTACTTCCCCTTGATGTAATCATCCGTAGCTGATTGACAGCGGGAATAGAGAATCCGTTACTTTCCCCTTGATGTAATAGATCTAGCTGATTGACAGCTGGGAATAGAGAATCCTTACTTCCCCTTGATGTAATAGATCTTAGCTGATTGACAGCTGGGAATAGAGAATCCTTACTTCCCTTGATGTAAGATCGTAGCTGATTGACCAGCTGGGAATAGAGAATCCGTTACTTCCCTTGATGTAATAGATCGTAGCTGATTGACAGCTGGGAAAGAGAATCCGTTACTTCCCCTGTATGTAATAGATCGTAGCTGATTGACAGCTGGGAATAGAGAATCCGTTACTTCCCCTTGATGTAGATCTGTAGCTGATTGACAGCTGGGAATAGAGAATCCGTTACTTCCCTTGATGTAATAGATCCGTAAGTGATTGACAGCTGGGAATAGAGAATCCGTTACTTCCCCTTATGTAATAGATCTGTAGCTGATTGACAGCTGGGAATAGAGATCCGTTACTTCCCCTTGATGTAATAGATCCGTAGCTGATTGACGCTGGGAATAGAGATCCGTTACTTCCCTTGATGTAATAGATCCGTAGCTGATTGACAGCTGGAATAGAGAATCCGTTACTTCCCCTTGATGTAATAGATCCGTAGCTGATTGACAGCTGGGAATAGAGAATCCTTACTTCCCTTGATGTAATAGATCGTAGCTGATTGACAGCTGGGAATAGAGAATCCGTTACTTCCCCTTGATGTATAATTCGTAGCTGATTGACAGCTGGGAAAGAGAATCCGTTACTTCCCCTTGATGTAATAGATCCGTAGCTGATTGACAGCTGGGATAGAGAATCCGTTACTTCCCCTTGATGTATAGATCGTAGCTGATTGACAGCTGGGAATAGAGAATCCGTTACTTCCCTTGATGTAGATAGATCCGTAGCTGATTGACAGCTGGGAATAGAGAATCCGTTACTTCCCCTTGATGTAATGATCCGAGCTGATTGACAGCTGGGAATAGAGAATCCTTACTTCCCCTGATGTAATAGATCCGTAGCTGATTGACAGCTGGGAATAGAGAATCCGTTACTTCCCCTTGATGAATAGATCGTAGCTGATTGACGCTGGGAATAGAGAATCCGTTACTTCCCATTGATGTAAAGATCCGTAGCTGATTGACAGCTGGGAATAGAGAATCCGTTACTTCCCCTTGATGTAATAGATCCGTAGCTGATTGACAGCTGGGAATAGAGAATCCGTTACTTCCCTTGATGTAATAGATCCGTAGTCTGATTGACAGCTGGGAATAGAGAATCCGTTACTCCCCTTGATTTAATAGATCTGTAGCTGATTGACAGCTGGGAATAGAGAACTCCTTTACTTCCCTTGATGTAATAGATCCGGAGCTGATTGAACAGCTGGGAATAGAGAATCCGTTACTTCCCCTTGATGTAATAGATCCGTAGCTGATTGACAGCTGGGAATAGAGAATCGTTACTTCCCCTTGATGTAGTAGAATCCTGTAGCTGATTGACAGCTGGGAATAGAGAATCCGTTACTTCCCTTGATGTAATAGATCCGTAGCTGATGACAGCTGGGAATAGAGAATCCGTTACTTCCCTTGATGTAATATTCCGTAGCTGATTGACAGCTGGGAATAGAGAATCCGTTACTTCCCCTTGATGTAATAGATCCGTAGCTGATTGACAGCTGGGAATAGAGAATCCGTTACTTCCCTTGATGTAATAGATCCGTAGCTGATTGACAGCTGGGAATAGAGAATCCGTTACTTCCCCTTGATGTAATAGATCCGTAGCTGATTCCTGGGAATAGAGAACCGTTCTTCCCCTGATGTAATAGATCCTAGCGATTGACAGCTGGGAATAGAGAATCCGTTACTTCCCCTTGATGTAAAGATCCGTAGCTGATTGACAGCTGGGAATAGAGAATCCGTTACTTCCCCTTGATGTAATAGATCTGTAGCTGATTGAACGCTGGGAATGAGAATCCGTTACTTCCCCTGATGGTAATAGATCCGTAGCTGATTGATCTATTCCCAGCTGTCAATCAGCTACGGATCTATTACATCAAGGGGAAGTAACGGATTCTCTATTCCCAGCTGTCAATCAGCTACGGATCTATTACATCAAGGGGAAGTAACGGATTCTCTATTCCGAGCTGTTAATTAAGTCACATGCCAACATCAACCAAATTCCCCCTGTGCGGTGGAGCCCCAGTCTTTCTGCCTCGTGGGCCCCCATTCATCTAAGAAGCACACAATAGATCATGTCTTGCTGTAATGAAGGCCATTTATTCCATTTGAAGGTAAATAAATATAAAAAGGAGACCTAGTAATTTATCATAATATTACATACATATAGGAACATTCACTAGACTGCATTATCTCTGATCAGAGCCGCCTTTCTGGAGCAGCTCCCTCGCAGCGGGCTCACGTGCCCTCTCTCCGCGGGAGAACGATCACCCTGCGTCCACCGGGACTCCGGCTTCCGACTCTCAGCTCATAGTACTCCCCCGTAAAGCTGTTTCTTGTTGTAAGCTGTCTGCTGTGTTTCTTCTTCTTCCCGCGGGTGCTGGTTTTTGTTTCTTGGCCGGCGCCATCTTGTTTAGGAGAGTTTCCCTCGTGTGGTAGACGGTCCGTCGTTTGGGGTGTTTTTGAGAGCTTCTTCCTTTCATCACATTTTTGTTCTTATTTTTTTTTTGTTTGGTCATTCTTAGTTTTTGGTTCTGGGTTTCTTTGCCGTTTTATTTTAGTGGCAACGATTTATAATCCACGTTATGGCGATTGTTGGGGTGAGTCTCTGTCAGTGAGCTGTCTCCCCTCCTCCATTCGTGCCATGTCACGCCCCCCGTGAAGTGTTATTCGTTGGAGAAGTGTGGAGATTTCGATGGTGGGTGCACAGTTGAGGATGTTATATGTGTTTGTGTATTCGGGCAAACATTTTAGCTACCCTCCGAGGGTCCAAATCCTCCTCCCGTCAGATCCGGCTATTGTGAGTTACTACCGGGGGGTTTGTTCGTGGTTGGCTATGTATTCCAGCAACGTCCGTTGTCCCCCCGAATTCATATATCTTTGTTTCTGGACAAGTAATTTTTGCGGGTTTTTTAACTTCATGTAGGTTGTCTGTTAGTCTGGATTGTATTCTTTTCAGTGCCTCTGCGAATTCCTGGGCTTGGTTTATTGACGAGTCTAACTTGGCTTCGTCACTCAGTTTGGGCTGCCTGTTCGGCAGCGGTAGATCTGTGTTTTAGGAATATTGATGGTGGAGGATAGAACCATACGTGAGTGTTTAAATGTTTACCATACTATTATTGGGTTGCTGTGGGTTCATCGTTATTTGGAAAGGCTGCCATGGATCCTGCCGTCGTCCCTTGTGCCTCCCCTCCGTAGGAAGCGTCAGCCCGAAGGGGTTTAAGCGCCAGTGGCGATTGGTGAGTCTGGGGCCATTGAAATTCGGGCCCAGCATGGAGCTGTTCTCAAACTTATGTGGGGGTCATATTATGCTTGGCTCAGGGTGGGCAGTAAGCCTTGTTGGGCTATTTCATGTCGATTCTAGACATGGTTTGGTGTGAGGCGGAGAAGCTGAGAGTTCTGTGCGCTTGGGGTCGAGATGTCTCCAGACGTCTGTTTAGTCCGAGGTACGCCTATAGCCGTCCGAATCGAGTTGTTGGGTTTGGTGTGGTATCCATTCTGCTGGGTGTAGTCGGTCCTCCACAGTGTTGAAGGACTGTGTTCAAGTCCCCTAGCCTGAGTATGTTGGTTCGGGAGGTACTGGATTCCTGCTTGTAATGAGGACATGGTGAAGGGGGGGTGGACAATAATGTCCAAGTAGAGATGGTTTTCGATTGTATTTCTAGTCATTCAAGAAAACAATGTCCCCTCTGGTCCAGTTCCACCAATTCAACTGGACCGATTTGGTTACAAACAAGGACTGCTTACTCCTCTCCTCTTGATGAGGAGGTGAATTGGGAATGGTATGCCCAGCCTATCCAGGGTCTTCTGAGGCCCTGTTGTTGTTTTCCCTTCCAGGTGGTTTCTAGGCTGATAATGTTTGCTTTAAACGATATCCGAAACGTTTGACATCCATGTGAGTATTGTAAGTTTTTGGGTGTTGGGTCCTTGGCTGTGTTTGGAAGTGAGACTTGACCTGGTGGGGTAACCGTTAACAATTATAAACATTTTGCGATATTGCCCGTGTATATAAAACTAGAAAACTTTCCATTAAACCCCGGCTCTACAAAACCGCGGGTATGGGCTAGAGCATAGTCCCCCTTAACCGTTAAATTTAACTACTGTTATATAGAATGAACCTTTCCCTCTGTGTGACGGGTAGGTATAGGTGTTGTTTGGTCCCTGAAACCTTGTCTGATGTAGGCGCAGTCAGGCCCATTGATGTTATAAGGCCAATAAGTCTGCTCACTCTTTATAGGCGATACATTAGGAGACGTTCTGGTTTTGTTCCCATCTGAATTTTGGGTTCATTAAGGGGGGTTTGCTGGGTTTTGCTTGGCTACCTGAAAGTGATGGTAACTGTATTTTACAGATTAGTTTCCGTATTGTGAGTCTATTCCTTGTGCATTCGTCGTATTGAGGTATGGCTTTAGGTGTCCTCTGGTGGGGTCGTGGGGGTAAATCTTGCGTGTGGAGGAGTGAGACCGAGGGTTTTAACAGTTCCAATGAACCTGTGGGGGGGGGGTGGGTTCTCCTCTTAAGTGAAACAAGGAGGGGAAAAACACAATGGGATAACTGTTCATGTCAGCTGGACCGCTAATGTATTTTTAATCCGTGCGGGTTTTCGTAGGAGCGGTTTGGTCTTCAATTGGTGAGTGTCTGCTTCTGTTGTCTTCTTCCTGGTTTCGGCTCCCTCTTCTTATCCAGCCAGGCTGATGCTTGTTCTGGTGCTGTGGAAGAGGTGGTTCTGTCGCCGTGTACTACTCGGAGGTGGCGGAGCGATTTTTGCCGGGTCTCTCTGGTTTAGACGCACACCGTATCTCTGTCTCGTGTGTTCAACATCTTACAATAAATGTGTCGAGGGGGAGCCCCGGGGTTTTGGGGTAGATGCGATGGGCTCCTCACACCGCGAAGGTGAGGTGAATTTGTCCCTGCAATGTGATACAGCAGCTCCTCAGGAATTTTGCTGGTCTCGGCCCTCAGCCCCCCCTCAGGCAAACCACCAACTTATGTTGCTAAGCGCACACGTCGTTGTTGTCGCTAGCTACTGCCCCTGTCTTGGTCATGCTTCTGCCTCTTCTTCTCTCGTGTGTATTATTGGACGCTGTTGTAAGGGGATCCTGAGCGACACATTGCTCATCTCAGGCTTCTCTCACATGGTGAGTTAGCCAAAGGGGGGGTGGCTAGGGGTGGGGAAAGGGCTCGATCCGTGGAACTGTGTACAACGCCTACACTGATCAGTGAGGTGGGGGGGGGACACGAGCTCTAGGCTGGGGGGGGGGGGGGGACGCACACTGCTTAGGTGTGTGGGAGGCGTCGATTCTTGACCCGGCCTGTTCTGAGCGATGGAGATCTGGTCTTAGCAGGGAATGTCCTATGTGACTTCCCCGCGTCCCTGTCAGGTGGATTGACGGTAGCTAGGCTCCAGCCCCGTGGTCAGTGGTCGCTGTTGTGCGGTGTCGGGGAGGTGCGCATCCCGGTGGTTGCTTTTCGGCGCCATCTTTTGCGTCGATCTTTTGTGCCTTGCGGCGGCCCCCGATTCGGGTTCTTTCGGTGGTGACATCGGTTCGCTTGGCCTTTTTGTTTAGTTTATTGCTCCTTTCGGAATCTTTTTCGGGTTGGTTTGGAGCGAGCTATGGACTCCCTCACCATCCAGGCCATGCCCCCTGCCGCAATCATTTTTAACTTGATTTGTCTCCCACAGGAATGGACATAGCAACACCCTTCCACACGCCATCTTAATTCCCTTTCCAGAACCATGACGAGTCCATTATCTAAGATAATATAGTGACTGGGGGATACCTAACTTCGAGCCCTTTATGAGGTAACTGACGGATACTCTCTAACTCCCTTATCACAGGGACAGCAAGTGTCCCAATCTTGATTATACCTTGTTAGCAATCTGACCCTGGTAATCTTGTACAATCCATTATCACACCTGTTTACCGTGCGCAGCGTGTAGCAAAGTATTTCTACTAACTCGCATAGCTGGGACTGAAGTGGTGCATTTTACCCATTGAGATACGGCTCTTGGTTGGAGGTTATACCAACGATAGGCACCAATCTGGGATTCGGGTGTGAAGATTGCGGTCCGCCAGGTGATGGCGTAAAGTATGCACTCGGGTCCTGGAGGCGGGTGAAGAGTGCGGTCCCCGCCCGGGAGGCGGTAAAGTTATGCAACCGTGTCCTGGGAGTCGGTGAAAGCGTTGCGGTCCGCCCGGGATGCGGTAAAGTATGCACCGGGTCCTGGAGTTCCGGGTGAAGCGTGCGGTCCCGCCCGGGGTGGCTGTAAATTATGCACCGGGTCTGGTAGTTCGGGTGAAGAGGTTCGGTCTGCCCTGGGTGGCGGTAACGTATGCCACTGGGTCCCCGGGGAGTCGAGTGAAGAGTTGGGGCGGTCCTGCCTCGTGATGGCCCGATCCTGGCCCTGGCTTCCTCACTTTAAGTCCCGCTCATTGTTTTCATTCGCTTTGTTCTGTCATCCTCTGCTGATGTTCCCTCCCTGGATCTCCCGTTGTCCTTCTAGCCGGGACCGCCGCCTGGCGATGTTGCTTGTGACTTTATGTTGGTTTTCATCATGGGATTTGGGTGTGGTATTAGAAGGGAGGTGGTTTATGGGGCAGTGTCGGGTGTGTATTAGAAGGGAGGGTGGTTTATGGGGATGCGGGTGTGTATAGAAGGGAGGGTGGTTTATGGGGATTCGTTTGTGATTAGCAAGGGAGGGTTGTTTATGGGGATGCGGGTGTATTAGAAGGAGGGTGGGTTATAGGAATGCGGGTGTGTATTAGAAAGTGAGGGTGGTTATGGGGATGCTGGTGTGTATTAGAAGGAGGGTGGTTAGTATAAATGGTGATTCTGGGTGTGTATTAGAAGGGAGGGTGGTTTTATGGGGATCGGCTGGTGTTGGTATTTGAAGGGAGGTGTTTATGGGATGCGGGTGTGTGTATATAGAGGGAGTGTGTTTTTGGGATGCGGGGTGGTATTAGAAGGGAGGTGGTTTAGGATGCGGGTGTGTATTAGAAGAGGGGGGGGGGGAACAGTAGAGGAGGGTGGTTTATGGGGATGCGTGTGTGTAATTAGAGGGGAGGGTGTTTTATGGGGATGCGGGTGTGGATAGAAGGGGTGGTGGTTTATATGGGGGGATGCGGTGTGTATTATAAGGAGGGTGGTTTATGGGATGCGGTGTGTATAAAGAATGAGGGTGGTTTTATTGGGATGGCGGGTGTTTATTAGAAGAGAGGGTGGTTTATGGGGCCGGTTGTGTATGATAGTGGAGTGGGGAAGGTGGTTTATGGGATGCGTTTGTGGTATTAGGTAAGAAAAAAAAACAAAAAGGGGGGGTGTTTTTGGGCTTTTTATGGGAATCGCGGTGTGTATTAAAGGGAGGGTGTTTTATGGGGATCGGGTGTGTATTCGAATGAGGGTGGTTTATGGGTATGCGAGTGTGTATTAGAAGGTATGGTGGTTTATTGGTGATGCGTGTGGTATTAGAGTGAGGGTGGTTTATGGGGAGGCTGTGTGTATTCTGAAGGGAGGGTGGTTTAATGGGATTCGGGTGTGTATTAAAGGAGGGTGGTTTATGGGGATTGCGGTGTGTATTAAGAAGTGAGGTGGTTTATATGGGGATGGCGGGTGTGTTATTAGAAGGGAGGGTGGTTTTGGGATCGGGTGTGTATTGAATGGAGGGTGGTTTTTATTGGGATGCGGGGGTGTAATAGAAGGGAGGGTGGGTTTATGGGATGCGGGTGTGTATTAGAAGGAAGGGTGGTTTATGGGGATGGCCTGGTGTGGTATTGCAGGGCGGGTGGTTCCTGGGATGTGGGTGTGTCATTCGACGGGAGGTGGGTTTCATGGTGCATGTGGGTGTGTCTTCCCTGGCGGGTGTTTTTCTCCTGGGGCTGTGGGTGGTGTCTTGCCAGGGCGGGTGGTTTCTTTCTGGAGCCTGTTGGTGTGTTTCGCCCGGCGCCGTGGTTTATGGGCTGTGGTGATGTACTTCGCGCCGGGCGGGTGGTTTCTGGGGATGTTGCGTGGTCGTCGCGGGCGGGTGGTTTATGGGCTGTTGGTGTGTCTTCGCCGGGCGGTTGGTTCTTGGGGCTGTGGGTGTGGGTCATTCGCCGCGCGGGTGGTTTTCTGGGGCTGTGGGTGTTCTTCGCCGGGCGGGTGGGTATTCTGGGGTGTTGGTGTGTCTTCCCGGGCGGGTGGTTTCTGGGAGCTGTGGGTGGTTTTCGGCCGGGGCGGGGTGGTTCTGGGGCTGTGGGGGTGTCTTCGCCGGGCTGTTGTTTCTGGGGCGTTGGTGTGTCTTCGCCCGGGCGGCTGTGGTTTCTGGGGTTGGGTGTGTCTTCGCCGGGCGCGGTGGTTTCTGTGTCTGTGGGGTGTGTCTTTCGCACGGGCGGGTGGTTTCTCTGGGGCCTGTGGGTGTGTCTCGCGGGCGGGTGGTCTTCTGGGGCTGGCGGTGTGTCTTTAGACGGGCGGGTGGTTTATGGGGCTGCGGTGTGTATTCGAGGGAGGGTGGTTTTAGTGGGGATGCGGGTGTGTATTATAAGGGAGGTGGTGTATGGGGATGCGGGTGTTCTTCGAAAGGTGAGGGTGTTTATTGGGATGCGGGTGTGTCTCGAAGGGCGGTGGTTTATGGGATGTGGGGTGTGTCTTATCACGGGCGGGGTGGTTTTCTGGGGGCTTGGCGTGGTGTCTTCTGAACGGCGGGTGGTTTCTGGGGATGATGGGGTGTGTCTTCGACCGGCGGTGGTTTCTCCTGGGCATGTCGTGTGTCCCCTTCGCCGGGCGGTGGTTTGGGCTGGACGTGTGTCTTCGCCGGGCGGGTGGGTATTTCCTGGGGCTTGGTGTGTGTCTGCAACAGGGAGGGTGGTTTCTGGGGCTGCGGGTGTGTCCTTATAAGGGAGGGTGTTTATGGGGATGTGGGTGTGTATTAGAAGGAGGGTTGTTTCTATGGGGATGTGGAGTGTGGTATTTGTAGAAGGGAGGTGGTTTATGGGGGATGCGGGTGTTATTCGCGAGGGAGGGTGGGTATGGGATGCGGGTGTGTATTGAAGGGAGGTGTGGTTTTAATGGGGATTGAGTTGTTATTAGAAGGAGGGTGTTTATGGGGATGCGGTGGTGTCTTAGAAGGTAGGGTGTTTATGGGGGATGCGGTTTGTAGAGAGGGAGGTTGGTTTGGGGATGTGGGTGTGTATTCGAAGGGCGGATTGGTTTCTCTGGGATTTGGGTGTGTCTTCTCCGAGCGGGTGGTTTCTGGGGCGTGGGGTGGTGTCTTCGCCGGAAGGGTGGTTTCTGGGGCTGTGGGTGTGGCTGCTACGGAGACCGGGTGGTTTCTGGGGCTGTGGTGTGTATTGCCAGAGCGGGTGGGTTCCTGGGCTGTGGGTTGTGGTCTTCGACGGGCGGGTGGTTTCTGGGCTGTGGGTGTGTCCTTAGCATGGCGGTGGTTTCCTGGGGCTGTGGGTGTGTCTTCGCCGGGCGGGGTGAGCTTTCTTGGCGTGGGTTGTGTCTTCGCCGGCGGTGTTTCTGGAGGCTGTGGTGTGTCTTTCGACCTGGCGGGTGGTTGTTGTGTTTTGTTTGTCTTTTGTCGATCTGGGACGCACTTAGTGTTTTGCCAATAAATGTGTAGCACTTAAATCAGGGAGAATTTCATTAAAAGTTTCCTTATCGTTTTAAAATGGTGGCTACTTTTTGCCCCAAACCAAGCAGAATCTTATTTAACTTTGAAAGCTAACATGCTGCTTTGGTTGGGGCCAAAATAGCACCATTTTAACTATAAGAACTTTTATTGAATACCCGGATGTGCCTTATTTTGTGTTTGGGTGTGGGGGTCATTTGTCTTTGGTATCCCTTGACTTGGGTTTTTTTGTTATAATGGGTCGCACAATTACCAAATTATTACTAATACCATCATTATTACCTCTAATGAAACTAATTACATTAATTAGACACTAATTATACGAATACATTAAATTACCACTTATTTACCAATATTCTTCACATCTAGTTATTACTAATTACCAAATATATTCATTGCTAATTAGTACTACTTACATTTACCGACTAATTATTACTGAATTACCGATAAAGCAAATATAGAGATTTCCTCCCGTGGCACACTGGGGTAAAACAATGAACAGTTCGTTAGAAACTAATAACTGTCCTGTTTTACCCAGGTGTTTCCCTGGGAAATCTCTAATTTTGGTTCTTTAAGTCGATAGTGTGAGTATGGCACTACCCAGCCTGGTAGCCTACCTGGACCTATACAGTTATATCGGAATATATGGATAGTACGAATCTCTTTTTATAATATTACTTACTAATTACCATTATAATTTCCACCATTACGCATTATTAATTACCAAGATTTATGACTAATCACCATTATCAATTACCACTAATTAACCATTATTAATTACCACTACCACCATTATCATAATACAAATTACCAATACCACCCCCTATTACCATATTAATTACCACTATTATTTAACTAACCATATTCGAACCATAATCATTCCAATTCTATTAATCACCACTAATTATTAACTATAACCTCTAATTATTACGATTACCATTATACCGACTAATTTTACTACCATAATTATTACCAGATCATTACAGTTACTATTAATCACCCTAAGTTACTATTACAGCTAATTTACTACTTACCAATCATTATTAACCATTAATTACCAGATTACCATAAATATTACTCATTACCATTATTAATTAACCCTAATTACCATTATTCATTTCCACTTCAACAGGATCAATTACCACTAATTACCATTATTACCAACAATTACTACTAATTACCACTACACCATTATCAAGATCAACTAATTACCATTATGTTAATTACCATGAATTATCACTCAGACCATTGATCAATTACCACTACTTACCATTATCAATACCACTTATTACCATTATTAACCACCACTAATCCCATGATCAAAAAAAAAATTACCACTAACACCATGACCGATTACTCCTAATTACCATTTTAATTACCCCACGCATTCAAAAGAAACTCCGGCTACCTACCGTAAAAATGGTGGTGGTTCATCCGTCGGTGGGGCTGTGGTGGCCAGTGCCAGGACCGTGAGTCTTGTTGAAGTTGAGGGACAAGTAGATCCCACTCAGTAATCGCATATTCTGGAGACCACTGTCCTGGGATCATGGCAAAGCCGGAGCTGCACCGTGACGCATAAACAGCTGCTCGATATCCATTAAGGTCACGCCGAGGAACAAGTACTACGTTCTGGATGCCGTGTCACCCCAACCTGAATAGAGATCTGTGGTGCGTGTTAGAGAGATGGCCATGCTCGTAAGCCATGAAACCTGAATGAACTAGAGAATTGTCCGAATACCTTCCACCAATCCAGACTCATTGGGACCCTACAGGTAAGGTTGCTAAGGAGGATCTGCGTCATATTCATTTCATTTCTTGTTGGTGTGCCCAGATTTTATTTTTTGTGCTCCCAGATTTATTTTTTATTTTTGTGGTTCCTCAGATTATATTTGTGTGCGCCGCAGATTATTTTTTATTTTTTGTGGTGCCCAGATTTATTTTGTGCTGCCCCAGATTTCATTTTTTGTGGCTGCCCAGATTTATTTTTTATTTTTGTGGTGCCAGATTTATTATTTATTTTTGGGGGCCCCAGATTTATTTTTTATTTTTGTGGTGCCCAGAGTTTTTAGTTATTGTGTGGGGTGCCCAGAGGGAGTTTTTGATGTTTGTGTGCCCAGAGTTATGTTTTATTGTGTGGTGCCCAGATGTTTTTGGGGGGCCTCAGAGTTATTTTTGTGGTGCCAGATTATTTTTGTGGTGCCCGATTTATTTTTTGTTATGGTTGTGCGGTCCC
The DNA here is from genome assembly GCA_019447015.1 of Hymenochirus boettgeri. Classification (NCBI taxonomy): domain Eukaryota; kingdom Metazoa; phylum Chordata; class Amphibia; order Anura; family Pipidae; genus Hymenochirus; species Hymenochirus boettgeri. The sequence goes on from JAACNH010000714.1 coordinate 134,978, forward strand.
AGATTAGTTTTATTTTGGGGTGTCCCCGATTTCTTTTTTATTTTTGTGCGGCCCAGTTTCTTTTTTTTTTTTTGTTGTGCCAATTTCTTTTTTAGTTTTGTGCTCCGGCCCAGATTCTTATTATTTTTTGTGCTGCCAGATTTTCTTTTTGTTGGTGCCCAGATTTATTTTTTATTTTTGTGGTGCCCGATTTATTTTTTATTTTTTGTTCTGCCCAGTTATTATTTTATTAGTTTTGTGGTGCCCAAATTTCTTTTTTATTTTGTGCTGCCCAGATTTTTTTTATTTTTGTGGTCCAATTTTAATCTATTATTTTTTTGTGCTTTGCCCAGATTTTTATTTTTGTGCAGATTTTTTGCTGCCCAGATTTTTGGGTGCAATTTATGTTGTGCAGATTTTTGTGCTTGCCCAGATTTATTTTTGTGCTGCCCAGATTTATTTTTGTGCTTGCCCAGATTTATTTGTGCTGCCCAGATTTATTTTTGTGGTGCCTAATTTGTTTAAACAGTTATTGCACTTTCTATAAATCTTCATTTCACTTCTCTAACATCACTGTGAGTGTCCTGTATAATATGTAACCGACATTTATTATCGTAACAACTCAACGTATTTTAATACAGGAAATCATGACCCCCCCCGAGTGGCCCAAACTTCACTCCCACTGTAGACCGCTTTAAGAACTTTATACCTTTATAGGTGCCTGGCAGTTCCCTTATCTCCAATCTATGTCAGGGTAGTTAAACATCTCCCCATAACCAGAACTGCCCATACCATCAGCCTTCGCCAACTGACATATGGATTCTTTCCACCATCCTTACCCGCGAATTTGTGCGCTTATACATACCCAACATTAATTTATCCTACCTTCTTGCTTCCTGTTCACAGTCTCCACCCTATGTTTCGCCGTATCGTTTGCACTTCCCCCATCTATTCCTCTTTAATTGGCTTCAATAATCCTGTTTAAGGGGAAACTGTGGTCCAAAAATGAACTTTAGTGTAAATGGTTAATTGATAGGAATGACTCCTCCCTGAGAAATTTTTTTGCATTTTATTTCTATGGTTTAATTTTACAAGTGTTTTGAAGATATTTACATTTTGTGTTGAATGGCCAGCAGCACTCACCAGGTCCCCTGCCTTTCCTTCTGTCCTGCACTGACACTGCACTCAATCTGTCCCTGTGGTCGCTCCCCCCTTAGCAGCCCCCATGACCCATTATCTTACACCAGCCCCACGTACCACTGCCCCGCATGGTGTCTAAAAGCCCCGCCCACTCCACGAGTGCCATGGGTTCTTTTTTACTACCCGACCCCCCCCCACCCCCCACCCCACCCCCCCCCCCCCAAACCCCAAGCAGAGTTGAGAACTGAAAAGGCTGTTTTCACATAGTAGAAGAAGGGCTGTAGATTCCCTTACGCTTCTTCTGTCGGACTTCACACACAAGAGGAGGAGGAGGGCGCTTGCCTGTCTCCCTCCCACACTTGAGGGATCTGAGTGCTGTGCTAACCCGCGGCCACTGGTGGCATATGAAGCCTAGAATGGTCGACAATGTCAGCCTCCCACCCATCAATTTTGCCATCAGCTTCTGTCATCATTTCTGTATATCTTGGCTGTGGAGCACGTAGAGGGTTGATGTGCGTCGTTTTAAGGTAAGGAAACTGGCCTTTCATTTAACTCAACTTGTTTGGAGACCACAGATCACCTTTCATACATACATACTCTCCCTAATTCTTTTAACTCGGTCTGTCAAATAAGGATAATCCTTCAATATTTACTGTCCAATCGGTGAATCATTTGCCCTGATTCTGCTATACCATCACATCATACCTTTCTTAAAAGCTATTATTTCTAGTTCCCATTTTTTTCCATACTTAGACTACAGCCTCCTTAAAGGATATGTCCCCCTAGCATACATTGCCCCTGTCCCCCCAGATTATGCAATCAGATTCCAATCTTTGTGGCCAATATTAGTCAGGGCATATAATATGGATAAATGATATTCTCCACCACCATACCTTACTATTAAACACCGTCTCAGTCTGCTTGATAGCGGTAGGGAGGATTTGCCTTTTGATATCCGATAATGCGCACTGGCTGCATGAAAATCACCATTTTCAATGCAGATCGTGGGCATTGTGATTGAGGAATTTTGTAGGAATAGCAAGAGGAGAAATGAATTGCAGTGTGGCCTCCGCCTTAGAGTTCAATTCACCATTATATGCCAACAGCTGTCAATCAACTACGAATCTACTACATCAAGGGGAAGTAACGGATTCTCTATTCCCAGCTGTCAATCAGCTACGGATCTATTACATCAAGGGGAAGTAACGGATTCTCTATTCCCGCTGTCAATCAGCTACGGATCTATTACATCAAGGAAGTAACGGATTCTCTATTCCCGCTGTCAATCGCTACAGATCTATTACATCAAGGGGAAGTAACGGATTCTCTATTCCCAGCTGTCACACAGCTACGGATCTATACATCAAGGGGAAGTAACTGGATTCTCTATTCCCAGCTGTCAATCAGCTACGGATCTATACATCAAGGGAAGTAACGATCTCTATCCCAGCTGTCAATCAGCTACGGATCTATTACATCAAGGGGAAGTAACGGATTCTCTATTCCCAGCTGTCAATCTCTACGGATCTATACAGGGGAAGTAACGGATTCTCTATTCCCAGCTGTCAATCAGCTACGGATCTATTACATCAGGGGAAGTAACGGATTCTCTATCCCAGCTGTCAATCACTACGGATCTATTACATCAAGGGAAATAACGGATTCTCTATTCCCAGCTGTCAATCAGCTACGGATCTATTACATCAGGGGAAGTACACGTTTCTCTATTCCCGCTGTCATCAGCTACAGATCTACTACATCAGGGGAAGTAACGGATTCTCTATTCCCAGCTGTCAATCAGCTAGATCTATTACATCAAGGGGAAGTAACGGATTCTCTATTCCAGCTGTCATCAGCTACGGATCTATTACATAAGGGGAAGTAACGGATTCTCTATTCCCAGCTGTCAATCAGCTACGGATCTATTACATCAAGGGGAAGTAACGGATTCTCTATTCCCAGCTGTCAATCAGCTACGGATCATTACATCAAGGGGAAGTAACGGATTCTCTATTCCAGCTGTCAATCAGCTACGATCTATTACATCAAGGGAAGTAACGGATTCTCTATTCCCCAGCTGTCAATCAGCTACGGATCTATTACAATCAGGGGAAGTAACGGATTCTCTATTCCCAGCTGTCAATCAGCTACGGATCTATTACATCAAGGGAAGTACGGATTCTCTATTCCCAGCTGTCAATCAGCTAACGATCTATTAAATCAGGGGAAGTAACGGATTCTATTCCCACTGTAATCAGCTACGGATCTATTACATCAAGGGGAAGTAACGGATTCTCTATTCCCAGCTGTCAATCAGCTACGGATCTATTACATCAAGGGAAGTAACGATTCTCTATTCCCAGCTGTCAATCAGCTACGATCTATTCACATCAAGGGGAAGTACGGATTCTCTATTCCCAGCGTCAATCAGCTACGGATCTATACATCAAGGGGATAACGGATTCTCTTCCCAGCTGTCATCACTACGGATCTATATACATCAAGGGGAAGTAACGGATTCTCTATTCCCAGCTGTCAATCATCTACAATCTATACATCAGGGGAAGTAACGGATTCTCCTATTCCCCAGTTCCAATCAGCTACGGATCTACATCAATGGGAAGTAACGGATTCTCTATTCCCAGCTGTCAATCAGCTACGGATCTATTACATCAAGGGGAAGTAACGATTCTCTATTCCCAGCTGTCAATCAGCTACGGATCTATTACATCAAGGGGGAAGTAACGGATTCTCTATTCCCAGCTGTCAATCAGCTACGGATCTATACATCAAGGGGGAAGTAACGGATCTCTATCCCAGCTGTCAATCAGCTACGGACTATTACATCAAGGGAAGTAACGGATTCTCTATTCCCAGCTGTCAATCAGCTACAGATCTATTACATCAAGGGAAGTAACGGATTCTCTATTCCCAGCTGTCAATCAGCTACGGATCTATTACATCAAGGGGAAGTAACGGATTTCTCTATTCCCAGCTGTCAATCAGCTACAGATCTATTACATAAGGGGAAGTAACGATTCTCTATTCCCAGCTGTCAATCAGCTACGAGCTATTACATCAAGGGGAAGTAACGGATTCTCTATTCCCAGCTGTCATCAGCTACGGATCTATTACATCAGGGAAGTAACGGATTCTCTATTCCCAGCTTGTCAATCAGCTACGGATCTATTACATTCAAGGGGAAGTAAGGATTCTCTATTCCCAGCTGTCAGACAGCTACGGATCTATTACATCAAGGGGAAGTAACGGATTCTCTATTCCACGCTGTCAATCGCTACAGATCTATTACATCAAGGGGAAGTAACGGATTCTCTATTCCCAGCTGTCAATCAGCTACGATCTATTACATCAAGGGAAGTAACGGATTCTCTATTCCCAGCTGTCAATCAGCTAGGATCTATTACATCAAGAGGGAAGTAACGATTCTCTATTCCCAGCTGTCACAGCTACAGATCTATTACATCAAGGGGAAGTAACGATTCTCTATTCCCAGCTGTCAATCAGCTACGGATCTATTACATCAAGGGGAATAACGGATTCTCTATTCCCAGCTGTCATCAGCTCAGATCTATTACATCAAGGGAGAAGTACACGGATTCTCTTATTCCCAGCTGTCAATCAGCTACAGGATCTATTACAATCAAGGGGAAGTAACGGATTCTCTATTCCCAGCTGTCAATCAGCTACAGATCTATTACATCTAAGGGAAGTAACGATTCTCTATTCCCAGCTGTCAATCAGCTACAGATCTATTACATCAGGGAAGTACGATTCTCTATTCCCAGCTGTCAATCAGCTACGATCTATTACATCAAGGGGAAGTAACGGATTCTCTATCCAGCTGTCAATCAGCTACGAGTCTATTACATCAAGGGGAAGTACCGGATTCTCTATTTCCCAGCTGTCAATCACTACAGATCTATTACATCAAGGGGAAGTAACGGATTCTCTATTCCCAGCTGTCAATCAGCTACGGCTATTACATCAGGGGAAGTAACGGATTCTCTATTCCCAGCTGTCAATCAGCTACGGATCTATTACTCAAGGGGAAGTAACGATTCTCTATTCCAGCTGTCAATCACGCCGGATCTATTACATCAAGGGGAAGTAACGGATTCTCTATTCCCAGTGTCAACTCGGACTATTTACATCAAGGGGAAGTAAAGGATTCTCTATTCCCAGCTGTCAATCAGCTACGGATCTATTACATCAAGGGGAAGTAACGGGATTCTCTATTCCCAGCTGTCAATCAGCTACGGATCCTATTACATCAATGGGAAGTAACGGATTCTCTATTCCCAGCTGTCAATCAGCTACGATCTATTACATCAGGGAAGTAACGGATTCTCTATTCCCAGCTGTCACATCCTACGGATCTATTACATCAAGGGGAAGTAACGATTCTCTATTCCCAGCTGTCAATCAGCTACGGATCTATTTACATCAAGGGAAAGTAACGGATTCTCTATTCCCAGCTGTCAATCAAGCTATCGGATCTATTACATCAAGGGGAAGTAACGATTCTCTATTTCCCAGCTGTCAATCAGCTACAGATCTATTACATCAAGGGAAGTAACGGATTCTCTATTCCCAGCTGTCAATCAGCTACGGATCTATTACACAAGGGAAGTAACGGATTCTCTATCCAGCTGTCAATCAGCTACGGATCTATTACATCAATGGGAAGTAACGGATTCTCTTTCCCAGCTGTCAATCAGCTACAGATCTATTACATCAAGGGAAGTAACGGATTCTCTATTCCCAGCTGTCATCACTACGGATCTATTACATCAAGGGGAAATACGGATTCTCTATTCCCAGCTGTCATCAGCTACGGATCTATTACATCAATGGGAAGTAACGGATTCTCTATTCCCAGCTGTCAATCAGCTACACGATCTATTACATCAAGGGGAAGTAACGGATCTCTATCCCAGCTGTCATCAGCTACGATCTATTACATCAGGGGAAGTAGGATTCTCTATCCACTTCAATCAGCTACGGATCTATTACATCAAGGGGGAAGTAACGGATTCTCTATTCCCAGCTGTCAATCAGCTACGGATCTATTACATCAAGGGGAAGTAACGAATTCTCTATTCCCAGCTGTCAATCAGCTACGGATCTATATACATCAAGGGGAAGTACGGATTCTCTATTCCCAGCTGTCAATCAGCTACGGTCTATTATCAAGGGGAAGTAACGATTCTCTATTCCCAGCTGTCAATCAGCTACATCTATTACATCACAGGGGAAGTAACGGATTCTCTATTCCCAGCTGTCAATCAGCTACGGATCTATTACATCAAGGGGAAGTAACGATTCTCTATTCCCAGCGTCAATCAGCTACGGATCTATTACATCAAGGGGAAGTAAACGGATTCTCTATTCCCAGCTGTCAATCAGCTACGATCTATTACATCAGGGAAGTAACGGATTCTCTATTCCCAGCTGTCAATCAGCTACGGATCTATTACATCAAGGGGAAGTAACGGATTCTCTATTCCCAGCTGTCAATCAGCTACGGATCTATTACAATAAGGGGAAGTAACATTCTCTCTATTCCCAGCTTTCAATCGCTACGATCTATTACATCAAGGGGAAGTAACGGATTCTCTATTCCAGCTGTCAATCAGCTACGGATCTATTACATCAAGGGGAAGTAAACGGATCTCTATTCCAGCTGTCAATCAGCTACGGATCTATTACATCAGGGAAGTACGGATTCTCTATTCCCAGCTGTCAATCACTACGGATCTATTCACATCAAGGGGAAGTAACGGATTCTCTATTCCCAGCTGTCATCAGCTACGGATCTATTCCATCAAGGGGAAGTACGGTTCTCTATTCCCAGCTGTCAATCAGCTACGATCTATTCATCAAGGGGAAGTAACGGATTCCTATTCCCAGCTGGTCAATCTACGGATCTATTACATCAAGGGGAAGTAACGGATTCTCTATTCCCAGCTGTCAATCAGCTACGGATCTATACATCAAGGGGAAGTAACGATTCTCTATTCCCAGCTGTCAATCACTACGATCTATTACATCAAGGGGAGTAACGATTCTCTATTCCCAGCTGTCAATCAGCTACGTATCTATTACATCAAGGGATGTAACGGATTCTCTATTCCCAGCTGTCAATCAGCTACGATCTATTACATCAAGGGGAAGTAACGGATTCTCTATATTCCCAGCTCGTCAATCAGCTACAGATCTATTACATCAAGGGGAAGTAACGGATCTCCTATTCCCAGCTGTCAATCAGCTACGGATCTATTACATCAAGGGGAAGTAACGGATTCTCTATTCCCAGCTGTCAATCAGCTACGGATCTATTACATCAATGGGAAGTAACGGATTCTCTATTCCCAGCTGTCAATCAGCTACGATCTATTACATCAATGGGAAGTAACGGATTCTCTATTCCAGCTGTCTCAGCTACGATCTATTACATCAAGGGGAAGTAACGGATTCTCTATTCCCAGCTGTCAATCAGCTACGGATCTATTACATCAAGGGGAAGTAACGGATTCTCTATTCCCAGCTGTCAATCAGCTACGGATCTATTACATCAAGGGGAAGTAACGGATTCTCTATTCAACTGTCAATCAGCTACGGATCTATTACATCAAGGGGAAGTAACGGATTCTCTATTCCCCCTGTCATCAGCTACCGATCTACTACATCAAGGGAAGTAACGGATTCTCTATTCCCAGCTGTCAATCAGCTCGGTCTCTAACATCAAGGGGAAGTAACGGATTCTCTATTCCCAGCTGTCAATCATCTACGAATCTACTACATCAAGGGGAAGTAACGGATTCTCTATTCCCAGCTGTCAATCAGCTACGGATCTACTACATCAATGGGAAGTAACGATTCTCTATTCCCAGCTGTCATCAGCTACGATCTATTACATCAAGGGGAAGTAACCGATTCTCATTTCCCAGCTGTCATCAGCTACGGATCTATTACATCAAGGGGAAGTAACGATTCTCTATCCCCGCTGTCAATCAGCTACGATCTACTACATCAAGGGGAATAACGATTCTCTATTCCCAGCTGTCAATCAGCTACAGATCTATTACCAGGGGAGTAACGGATTCCTATTCCCAGCTGTCATCAGCTACGATCAATTACATCAAGGGGAAGTACGGATTCCTCTATTCCCAGCTGTCAATCAGCTCGGATCTATTACATCAAGGGGAAGTAACGGATTCTCTATTCCCAGCTGTCAATCAGCTACAGATCTATTACATTAAGGGGAAGTAACGGATTCTCTATTCCCAGCTGTCAATCAGCTACAGATCTATTACATCAAGGGGAAAGTAACGGATTCTCTATTCCCACTGTCAATCAGCTACGGATCTATTAACTCAATGGGAAGTAACGGATTCTCTATCCCAGCTGTCAATCACTACAGATCTATACATTAAGGGGAAGTAACGGATTCTCTATTCCCAGCTGTCAATCAGCTAGGATCTATTACATCAAGGGGAAGTAACGGATTCTCTATTCCCAGCTGTCAATCACTACGGATCTATTCATCAAGGGAATAACGGATTCTCTATTCCAGCTGTCAATCAGCTCATCTATTACTTCAAGGGAAGTAACGGATCTCTATTCCAGCTGTCAATCAGCTACGGATCTATTACATCAAGGGAAGTAACGGATTCTCTATTCCCAGCTGTCAATCAGCTACAGATCTATTACATAAGGGAAATAACGGATTCTCTATTCCCAGCTGTCAATCACTACAGATCTATTACATCAAGGGGAGTAACGATTCTCTATTCCCACTGTCAATCAGCTACGATCTATTACATCAGGGGAAGTAACGGATTCTCTATTCCCCAGCTGTCAATCAGCTACAGATCTATTACATCAAGGGGAAGTACGGATTCTCTATTCCCAGCTGTCAATCAGCTACAGATCTATTACATCAAGGGGAAGTAACGGATTCTCATTCCCAGCTGTCACATCAGCTACAGATCATTACATAAGGGGAAGTAACGGATTCTCTATCCCAGCTGTCAATCAGCTACAGATCTATTACATCAAGGGGTAGACGATTCTCTATCCCAGCTGTCAACAGCTACAGCTATTACATCAAGGGGAGTAACGGATTCTCATTCCCAGCTGTCAATCAGCTACCGATCTATTACATCAAGGGGAAGTAACGGATTCTCTATTCCCAGCTGTCAATCAGCTACGGATCTTTACATCAAGGGGAAGTAACGGATTCTCTATTCCCAGCTGTCAATCATCTACAGATCTATTACATCAAGGGGAAGTAACGGATTCCTATTCCCAGCTGTCATCAGCTACTATCTATTACATCAAGGGAAGTAACGGATTCTCTATTCCCAGCTGTCCAATCAGCTACGGATCTATTACATCAGGGGGAAGTAAACGGATTCTCTTCCCACTGTCAATCAGCTACGGATCTATTACATCAGGGGAAGTAACGGATTCTCTATCCCAGCTGTCAATCACTCGGATCTATTACTCAAGGGGAGTAACGGATTCTCTATTCCCAGCTGTCAATCAGCTACGGATCTTTACATCAAGGGGAAGTAACGGATTCTCTATTCCCAGCTGTCAATCAGCTACGGATCTATTACATCAAGGGGAAGTACGGATTCTCTATCCCAGCTGTCAATCAGCTACGATCTATTACATCAAGGGGAAAGTAACGGATTCTCTATTCCCAGCTGTCAATCAGCTACGGATCTATTACATCAAGGGGAATTAACTGATTCTCTATTCCAGCTGCAATCACTACGGATCTATTACATCAAGGGGAAGTAACTGATTCTCTATTCCCGCTGTCAATCGCTACAGATCTATACATCAAGGGAAGTAAACGATTCTCTATTCCAGCTGTCAATCAGCTACGGATCATCTATTCATCAAGGGAAGTACGGATTCTCTATTCCCAGCTGTCAATCAGCTACGGATCATTACATCAAGGAAGTACGATTCTTATTCCCATGCATCAGCTACAGATCTATTACATCAATGGGAAGTAACGGATTCTCTATTCCAGCTGTCAATCAGCTACGGATCTATTACATCAGGGAAGTAACGGATTCTCTATTCCCAGCTGTCAATCAGCTACGATCTATCCATCAAGGGAAGTACGGATTCTCTATTCCAGCTGTCAATCAGCTACAGATCTATACATCAAGGGAAGTAACGGATCTCTATTCCCAGCTGTCAATCAGCTACGGATCTATTACATCAAGGGGAAGTAACGGATTCTCTATTCCCAGCTGTCAATCAGCTACGGATCTATTACATCAAGGGGAAGTAACGGATTCTCTATTCCCAGCTGTCAATCAGCTACGGATCTATTACATCAAGGGGGAAGTAACGGATTCTCTTCCCGCTCAATCAGCTACGATCTATACATCAAGGGGAAGTAACGATTCTCTATTCCCAGCTGTCAATCAGCTACAATCTACTAATCAAGGGGAAGTTAACGGATTCTCTATTCCCAGCTGTCAATCAGCTACGGATCTATTACATCAAGGGGAAGTAACGGATTCTCTATTCCCAGCTGTCAATCAGCTACAGATCTATTACATCAAGGGGAAGTAACGGATTCTCTATTCCCAGCTGTCAATCAGCTACGGATCTATTACATCAAGGGGAAGTAACGGATTCTCTATTCCCAGCTGTCAATCAGCTACGGATCTATTACATCAAGGGGAAGTCGGATTCTTATTCCCAGCTGTCATCAGTCTACGGATCTATACATCAAGGGAGTAACGGATCTCTATTCCATGTGTCAATCAGTCTACGGATCTTTACATCAAGGGAAGTAACGATTCTCTATTCCCAGCTGTCAATCACTACAGATCTATTCATTCAAGGGGAAGTAACGGATTCTCTATTCCCAGCTGTCAATCAGCTACGATCTATTACATCAAGGGAAGTAACGGATTCTCTATTCCAGCTGTCAATCAGCTACGGATCTATTACATCAAGGGAAGTAACGGATTCTCTATTCCCACGTCAATCAGCTACGGATCTATTACATCAAGGGGAATAACGGATTCTCTATTCCAGCTGTCATCAGCTACGGATCTATTACATCAAGGGAAGTAACGGATTCTCTATTCCCAGCTGCAATCAGCTACGTTCTATTACATCAAAGGGGAAGTACGGATTCTTCTATTCCCAGCTGTCAATCGGCTCGGATCTATTCATCAAGGGGAAGTAACGGATTCTCTATTCCAGCTGTCAATCAGCTACGGATCTATTACATCAAGGGGAAGTAACGGATTCTCTATTCCCAGCTGTCAATCAGTACAGATCTATTACTCAAGGGGAAGTAACTGATTCTCTATTCCCAGCTGTCAATCAGCTACGATCTATTACATCAACGGGGAAGTAAACGGATTCTCATTCCCAGCTGTCAATCCTACGGATCTATTCCATCAAGGGAAGTAACGGATTCTCTATTCCCAGCTGTCAATCAGCTACAGATCATTACATCAAGGGGAAGTAAACGGATTCTCTATTCCCAGCTGTTCAATCAGCTACGGATCTATTACATCAAGGGGGAAAGTAACGGATTCTCTTTCCCAGCTGTTCAATCAGCTACGGATCTATTACATCAAGGGGAAGTAAACGGATTCTCTATTCCAAGCTGTCAATCAGCTACGGATCTATTACATAAGGGGAAGTAACGGATTCTCTATTCCGAGCTGTCAATCAGCTACGGATCTATTACATCAAGGGGAAGTAACGGATTCTCTATCCCAGCTGTCAATCAGCTACGGATCTATTACATCAGGGGGAAGTAACGGATTCTCTATTCCCAGCTGTCAATCAGCTACGGATCTATTACATCAATGGGAAGTAAGGAGATTCTCATTCCCAGCTGCAATCAGCTACGGATCTATTACATCAAGGGGAGTAACGGATTCTCTTTCCCAGCTGTCATCAGCTAGGATCTATGTACATCAAGGGGAGTAACGGATTCTCTATTCCAGCTGTCAATCAGCTACGGATCTATTACATCAAGGGGAAGTAACAGGATTCTCTATTCCCAGCTGTCAATCAGCTACGGATCTATTACATCAATGGGAAGTAACGGATTCTCTATTCCCAGTCTGTCAATCAGCTACAGATCTATTACAATCAAGGGGAAGTAACGGATTCTCTATTCCCATCTGTCAATCAGCTACAGATCATTACATCAAGGGGAAGTAACGGATTCTCTATTTCCCAGCTGTTCAATCAGCTACGGATCTATTACATCAAGGGGAGTAACGGATCTCTATTTCAGCTGTCAATCAGCTAGGATCTATTACATAAATGGGAAGTAACGGATTCTCTTCTCATTTCAATCAGACTACAGTATCTTACACGGGAAGTACGGATTCTCTATTCGCCATCTGTCATCATCTACAGATCTATTACATCAGGGAAGTAACGGATTCTATTCCCAGCTGTCAATCACGCTACAGATCTATGTACAACATCAAGGGGAAGTAACGGATTCTCTATCCACGCTGTCAATCAGCTACGGATCTATTTACATCAAGGGGAAGTAACGGATTCTCTTTCTCAGCTGTCAATCAGCGACGGATCTTACATCACGGGGAAGTAACGGATTCTCTATTCTCAGCTGTCAATCAGCTAAGATCTATTACATACAGGGGAAGTAACGGATTCTCTATTCCCGCTGTCATCAGCTACGGATCTATTACATCAATGGGAAGTAACGATTCTCTATTCCCAGCTGTCAATCAGCTACAGATCTATTACATCAAGGGGGAAGTAACGGATTCTCTATTCCCCAGCTGTCAATCAGCTACAGATCTATTACATCAAGGGAAGAAACGGATTCTCTATTCCCACTGTCAATCAGCTACGATCTATTACATCAAGGGGAAGTAACGGATTCTCTATTCCCAGCTTCGCAATCAGCTACGGACTATTACATCAAGGGGAAGTAACGGATTCTCTATTCCGAGCTGTTAATTAAGTCAATGCCAACATCAACCAATCCCCCTGTGAGGTGGAGCCCCAGTCTTCTTCGCCTCGTGGGCCCCCATTCATCTAAGAAGCACACAATAGATCATGTCTTGCTGTAATGAAGACCATTTATTCCATTTGATAAGGTAATAAATATAAAAAGTAGACCTTGTCATCATAATATTATATACATATAGGAACATTCACTAGACTGCATTATCTCTGATCAGAGCCACGGGGACACCAGCTGCTGAAATAAATAGCACTGAATTGTGGGTAATTGCAGGTACACTTTCTCTAGGCCTGATGGACTGTGATCGGACACTATTGAGCTTAGAATGGCCCAAGCAGCTGTTTGCCGGTGTACAGAAGCTCCTGCTTTATTTCATTGTGGAAGGCTCGGTAATCAGTGGAGATCCTCGATTTAATCCCATTATATGTTCCACTGGCCAGGTGGTAGCGGAACTTTATTTTCGCTCCTTCTGACAGTTTACAATGTAAATCCAGATTGTCGTTGGTCTCATCTTGCCGTCTCAGGCTCGGTGTCAGAATTGTGACGTTGGCTTTGCAGGTTTTTGCGGTAACACTCCAGACTACAAAGTGGGACATGGGTCTGTGAACAGGAGTATTTCTTAGGGTTACTGCAGCCCGAGACAGCGCAAAGGGTTGTAGCAGGCAGGGCAGGTCGCGGTTCAGAGGGGACAATACAGGAAACCCCCGAGGGGTAAGAGATGGTAATAAGGCGAGCCGTGTTTTGGTAACGGATAACAGGACAGAGAGGAAGGCGGCCTCGTCTATCACGAGGAGGCTTGGTGCCGCGGGACTTGGAAGTCTTTGTCAGTCTCTCAATGGTTTGCTTCTTACTCTCCTCTGCCTTCTTAGCTGCCTGCAAGCGACGTTTCCGAGCCTTTTCCTCCCGCTTGACCAGCATCTCCTCTGACATCTCCTGCGGGGGACATTGATACACAGCAGGGGGGAACATCGGAAGGGCCACTGTCTGCTGCTTCTGCAGTAAGGCTTTCTGGGGTTGGAAAAGAGAATCCGGGATTAATACAGGAAACAAAGTTACCGGGAGAGAGGGATTGGGAGTAACAATAGACCGACAATGAAGACCAGACATGGGGAAAGGTACAAACCCTACCTGTCTCGCCGTTAACAATGTCTCATCAATCTCCCGCTTCAGTTCTCCATTCACATCCAGTTCTCCCCTTTCCAGGGCATCCAGCCAACGGCTCTCCTCATCCTGCAGAGGCTCAGACGCCCCCACCGGGGAAGGGACAGGATCCAAGTTGCTGTCCTCGTCTGTAATTAGAGAATGTATGGGAACCAGACTGCAGTATAGTCAGCCCACCCCACGTTACCCATAGTGCACTTTACCATTTATTCATTTATAGATCTAGACTCGCTTCTACTAGACTGTACAATCAATGAGACATGTATGGGAACCAGACTGCAGTATAGTCAGCCCACCCCACGTTACCCATAGTGCACTTTACCATTTATTCATTTATAGATCTATACTCACTTCTACTAGACTGTACAATCAATGAGACATGTATGGGAACCAGACTGCAGTATAGTCAGCCCACCCCACGTTACCCATAGTGCACTTTACCATTTATTCATTTATAGATCTAGACTCACTTCTCACTACTCCTTTACCCAGCATGCACTCTCACCCTACTCCTTTACCCAGCATGCACTCTCACCCTACTACTACTCCTTACCCAGCATGCAATCCCACCTTACTATTATTACGGATTTATATAGCGCCAACATCTTCCGTGGCGCTTTACAATTACATAGTCATACATTACATACAGGGTAATACATGTTATACAAGGTCATAGCACAATGGGGACATGGGAAGAGGTGACAAGGGTGGATGACAGGAGGAGATCATTTGCGGAGCGGAGGTTCCTTCTGGGACAATATCTGTGGATCAGCTCTGAGTACTTTTCATTTTACTATTTTTTAATAACTTTATTAACACTAACAGGGCTTTGTACGGAGCGCCGGTACCGCTCTCTATCGCCTCCTCTAGGCAATGCACTGAGCAGATAATGTATCTGTGCATAGCAAATGGGGTTTTCCTATCCATCTACCTGCTGGTGTTAAAATTACTGCGCAGTTGCTGAACAGTTTTTCGTACCGCCGGACGTATGACTCACATTATCCTTTGGTACACGGGTTAATGTGACTTTAAGACAAAAAAAAAGCCGATAACTGTTCTCCGCACATTGCCATATATATTTCTCCTTTATTTAGCAGCTATCTAGTATCTTGATGATTCTTGCCTTTATTAAAGGACAAGTAAAGCACTCAGTTATAGATCTGACAGTTGACATCACAGCCAATGACAATGTTAATCCCTTATCTGCCTCTTCTGAGCATGCCCAGGCTCAGTACAGGCTCAGTACAGGTTTCTAAACTGCTCAGTTTCCATGAGGCATCCAGAAGCATAGCAGACATACAGCAATGAATGTAGGCTATATCAACCTATTTTATGAGGGTGCCAGGGAGCGAAGTTACGGAGAGCAGTATAGGCAGGTAGGAGTCCTCTCATCCATCTGGGATAGGGGCTGACAGATATGGATTTGGGCACCATAGTTGCCCATTGATTCAAATCCTAGATTGAGTAGAATCTAAGGATATTTAGGTGGAGGGTATCTATGAACCATCTAAGTGTCATTTTACTGTTTGTAGACAGTCTTACCTAGCCATGCACGGTACTGCTCTATCGGTACGCCCTCTAGAGGCTCCTCATCCACTACCATCAGAGGTAAAGGAGAATGACGCAGCTCTGGGACCACTGTGAATGTAGGGACACTGAGGAGAGAATAAAAGTAAGGAAGGCGACATCAGTCCCCAAAACCAACTCTGTAGGGCAGATCATACAATAAAAATATAACAGTAACAGATCTACCAGTACAGATTATAATAAACAATGCACTAGGAAGGGCGGATCTACCAGTACAGATTATAATAAACAATGCACTAGGAAGGGCAGATCTACCAGTACAGATTATAATAAACAATGCACTAGGAAGGGCGGATCTACCAGTACAGATTATAATAAACAATGCACTAGGAAGGGCAGATCTACCAGTACAGATTATAATAAACAATGCACTAGGAAGGGCTGACCTACAAGTACACATTATAATAATAAATGCACTAGGAAGGGCAGATCTACCAGTACAGATTATAATAAACAATGCACTAGGAAGGGCAGATCTACCAGTACAGATTATAATAAACAATGCACTAGGAAGGGCTGACCTACAAGTACACATTATAATAATAAATGCACTAGGAAGGGCGGATCTACCAGTACAGATTATCAGACACATGCTAGACGGGGCAGATCTGACAGTAGAGATGCCAATCTGGAGAGTGATAAAGGTTTTACATAGGGGCAAAGTCTCAAATTGTCTCTTTACCTTTTGGTGCCCAGGACCTGACCCCCCAGTTTGATTTTAAGCTTCAGTTGGGGTTTTTGTGAAGCCCTAGGGCTGCTCTCACTGCCGAGACCACTACCTCCTCCATCTTGATGGTGCTTCTTCTTGTGCTTTTTGTGCTTCTTGTGTTTCTTTTTGTGAATCCCATGGGATGAGGGGTCTTCCTCCGAACCTGCACTCAGAGGGAAGAGAAAGTAAACTAAGCATCTCTCTATAGATAGGATGTCAGTGGGGACAGGGTCAGCGTATAGACACAACACGTCAGCGGGGACAGGGTCAATGTATAGACACAACACGTCAACGGGGACAGGGTCAATGTATAGACACAACACGTCAGCGGGGACAGGGTCAACGTATAGACACAACACGTCAACGGGGACAGGGTCAATGTATAGACACAACACATCAGCGGGGACAGGGTCAATGTATAGACACAACACATCAGCGGGGACAGGGTCAATGTATAGACACAACACATCAGCGGGGACAGGGTCAATGTATAGACAACACATCAGCGGGGACAGGGTCAACGTATAGACACAACACATCAACGGGGACAGGGTCAATGTATAGACACAACACATCAACGGGGACAGGGTCAATGTATAGACACAACACATCAGCGGGGACAGGGTCAACGTATAGACAACACATCAGCGGGGACAGGGTCAATGTATAGACAACACGTCAGCGGGGACAGGGTTAATCTATAGATACAATATATCTGTGTGGATAGGGTTAATATATTCATACAATATATCTGTGTGGATAGGGTTAATATATACATACAATATA